>JARWCS010092267.1:0-24153 GCA_034783895.1 Geukensia demissa | reverse complement strand
CCTGACTTTGTACCATACAAAAAGGGTGCGTGAGACTCACATCGCACGTGATACGGTTTGTCAGTTACCTGCTCAAGGTAAGTGGTTGTCTCCGGGCTTCCTCTAATAATGAAGCTGGCCGCTGCGATAAGACTGAAATTAAGAGCTATAAGTTTCATTTAAATAAGAAACAATTCTTGTACGGAATTTTCGAAAATGAAAAATTTTAACAGACAACTAATTCAAAAAGGATAAAAATCATTTTTTCTTATAAATTATATTTTGGTTTGTTCATGAAATTTTGTACTGTAATGGCAGGTTGATGTGGTATTCATCAACAGTTCTTTGTAAATATATTACCTAGTCGTAACTTGAAGTTGCCTCCGGAGAAAATAGTTACAGTTGTCTTTTATGAAATATGCCAAAATAGAAAAAACATGTTCTACATACCTGCACCACATTAAATTTCGTTTTTCCAAATTAAAAGACTATAACGAAACTTTTCGGTAGCAATAGATTTGCTAAGAAATCAGAAGTCTTTATTAGACCTTATAACATTTTTAGGATTTTGACATTATGATTTGTTACCTTTTTGTGAAGAAAAGTGCATACTGAATTTCAGCAGTATGTCGAAATCATTGTAAAATGTAAGCATTCAACATTTAATTTCATCGTTCTGAATATGGTTGAAATATTGCCATCTCCACGTTAAGCAGCAATCACGTTTTTTAGTCCTTTTTTCAAAACGAATCCGCAGAATCTGATGTCTTGTCTGCTCTCGTTGTTTTCAATATAATATGAGCATATGTTGCAAATGTAATGTGAAAACCAAACAAAATCTCTTTAATACTGTCAAAACCAGGATTTGTTTTACTTTGAATGAATAATATATCTGTATATTGAGGAGCAAATTTCATTAAGAGTAAGTCCATTATGGGGAAGAAAATTTTCAAAATTCTACCGCGGATGAAACGTTTCTACCATAAACGAACTTCTAACAAGTTTTGAGAAAACCAATGAGGACAACTGCAACGGTAGGGTAACCCTCACTTAACTGCAAAATACAAAGTACGACTATCTGTCAAAATTCGGAAGAAGCCAAACAAATAATTCCAAATCTATCTTAATTGTATTTTTTAAACCAGGTAGCTTCTGAAAAAGTTTTATTAAAATTCATGAATATTTGACAAAGATATTCAAGTTTTAAAACCTTAGGGTTAAGCAAACCTCGAAGGAAAAATGGAGTTTCATTTTCCAAAATATAATTGAAAATTTGTTTTTCAAAATTTTACTCTGGATAATATTAGTACACCACAAAGAAATAAAGAATCTTCTAAGCACGTGTCATAAAAATCTAAAAAGATTTAATACAGCTATTGGACTATCATTTTATGGTTATTCATATACGGTAAAATAAAATTATTTTTTTTAAATAGTCTTGATGAAATATCTCACCATAAAGAAGCTTCTAAGCAAGATTCATGAAAATCAATGAAGTTTTGACAAAGATATACAAGTTTGAAAAGCCTTTAACCTGAGCTAAAACCAGGCGAGACAAAAATGACGCGAACAATATAATAACCAAGAGTCCTGATTTGTGGCACATGCATGTAACATGCGACCACAAAACACTCCTTTAGTGAGATTAAAACCTGTTTCCCCTTTTCGTTATTAAAAATGAAATTAAAATACACAATAACAAGCGGCACTGTATAAATCACAGCAGAAATTTACAATTTTAATCAGAAAAGTAGCATAACAGTGTTAATATCAAAATAAAAAAGTTAAAGAGAGAAAATTTCCAGTAAATGCTGACAGTTTACCGAAAGCAACCCAGTAAGCTTTACCCGATGAAAAAGTCCTTAATCCTATCATCACTTAAGGTTAACAATATTGAACGTCTAAACAAGTGTATACCTGCATCTCCAAGAAATAGTGATGATCAGACCATTCGTTTACAATGGCAAAATAATGTTTATGAAAAGAAGGAATTACATTTTCAATGCAGGTGTTAGTGAAAACCAGTTGAAAAGATATAACAACATGACGTTTCTATATATTTTATAACTATTTTTCTCCAAATGAACTGTTTAGGCAGATTACTTTATAGATATTTTAAGTAGTGTGACGGTAATATACTACCCCTACTCATTTAATACTCTGCCATGGTAAAACTATACTTCTAATTTTGAAGTATTGAAAATACGGAAAGACTTTGAAAAGTATTGCACTTGTTAGTTCTCCCTGCCATCGGATTTTGGCTTCTTATTTCGAATTGTTTGGATTTGAGTGCTTCTTTAACTATGTTTGGATTTCAAACTTCCTATGTGTTGGTTCTAATGCTACTGACGAGAGGTTACTCCTTGAAATGTACATATAGCATACTAAAATTCCCCAGACCTTTTTTGCAAGATAAAAGGGATATTAAATCATGTGTGTTTAGGATTGCACGAATTGTTCTTTTTTCTACTGTATCTTTAACGTTTTTGCAATTGCTAGTGACGTTATAGTAACGTTATCCATGAATATCCCACAAGGGTGAAATTGGTAGCAATTTTAATATGAACGTTTTTTATGATTTTTATGTTAATTTTGTGGGACTCTTTTCCATAAAGGCTACGGAGTATTTTCTACTTTTTTTTCTACTATACATATACTCTGAGGTTAAAAAGGTAATGAAATGGCCTTCCCTTTTTGTTCAATATTAAAGTGTTTTTTTTTTGTTTTTTTTTTGTGCTGTGCTACCTTTTCATCTTATATTTTAAAAGGCCAAAGTTGTGTTTTTCTTTGTTTTACGTCCACGTGCGGGTAGGTTTTAAGCATTTTGATGTCAAAAACAAACACAGAAAAAAATCTGTTTGCATTGAAGTATTAAGAAGAAGTATCTCAAAAGCCCCCAAAACCATAATATGTCCGAGAAATAACGGCCTTATATATAGGCAGGTAATACAAGCTGTATACATGCAACATGTAAGCAATAATAGCTGTTCTCTCTTTTGTGTTTGTGTGGCGGGCGGGCAGGTTAAAAACATTTGACCTGACGCAAAACAAATATAGAAACAAACATGACCTAACTAGTAGTTTTACATCGTACAAAAATAATGTCAGTGCTTTAGAATTCTATAAAAACCGTAAAATTTGACAAAAAATAACATCTTTTAAAGCAGACATAATTCCATCACATGTTTATTGATTCAATCTAATATTATCTGTTATTTAACTTGTCATTCATCTGTATTTCGTCTTTCTGCAAGATAATGTACTGTAAATGACTATTTATATTTCACCATGTAATATTTTTCTTATATATTTCATATTAAAATCACATTTTTTTAAAATTGTAACAAAGCCATTTCTTGTCCGTGTGTTAAATAGAAAATTTCCAACAGTTTTACTGTTTATTCCGATACAATTTTCTAAAGGTCCACTTTGAAGATTTCATGAGTTAAACATAAATGTCAATTTTAATGTCAAAATTTTACTTTAATATATAGGGAAAAGTAACGTAAAAATCCAAATTTCTCTTTAACTCATGAATTCTTAATAACAGAAGAGAAGAATTTTTTTCAAAATAAACAATAAAAATGGGATAAAAAATGACTTCGTGATAATAAAATGTGTTTTTATATGATATTCTTAGGAAAAAATGACATTGTGAAATATATATGGCCATATACTGTATAAATTTTTATTTTTTTTACTGATCTTTGGATAGCCTTTTTCAAAATTGATATTTTTCGTGTCAATCGTAGATTTAAGATGACCACAACAAAAAACCTTGTTAAAACTTTTCTAACTGATTTGCGTGTTTTGGTTTTTTATATATCCCTTAAAGATTCTCTGTAAAAATATGTCCGTATCATCCGGTCCGACTTGGTTGAGCATTTGAACGGTGATATTTTCCTGATAACATTGGTATTTTTTCTTCTGCTTGTTAAAAGATATACTAAAGAAATATATAATTAATTAAGAACTATTGAATGCCCTACTGTTTAAAAGTTTGAGATTTTACAAATGCTGAATACCAGACTTCAGTTTCATAATAAATCCAAGGTCTAGAGTAAATATCAGTGTGATTTTGACTAAAAAGGACACTTTGATTAAACGGAAGTAATGCCTGATGCTTTGGACAGTAACATGGACTCTTTCACAAAACAATAGTAATCCAAGGCGTTTTAAAGAATAATTACTTTATGCTACGTGCATCTTCTTGTCGTGCAATATGAGAAGAGGCATAGACAACTAATGACTGTATTCAAGTCCGTAAGTTTCACCAAATTCCAAAGTTTGTGTGGTCCACTTTTGATAAACGTGTCTTCTGAAACCACTGAGTCGAAAGGATTTTAGTTATGCAGTTTTTAATTTCTGTTTTAATTTTTTTGATTACTATGTCCAACAAAGGCTTGCTAGAATTAACCAATCAGCAATGCTTGAAATCACCAAAACAATAGGATTCAAGTTAAAGAAGATAAAAGACTTTTCTTACAGTTTTAATTCAAATATGAAGACACACAAAAAATTAAATAATATAAAGTATAATACAGCATACAAGATTCATATAAACAAATATACATATCAGTATTATACAGGCAAATATCAACAACGAAAAAATGGACAATCAAATTTGATGAAAAGGCAGTTAACAGCATGATTTCATTTGTTATAGCGTCCTCTTGATAACTGGATAATTAGATATAGTATAGCTAAGTATTTTTGTTAAATTATCTTAAAAATTCGGTATTGTGGAATTATTTCTAACATTCATTGTGTATATTATTATCCTTATGGCATTCCTTTTGACATCTCAATAAGAAATAACCATTGAAAACATTATACACTTTTCCAAGTCGGGAACCCAAGACCAAAACAATTGATACAACCGAGAGATGCGGTAACTCAAAGAACAACAAAACACAGATCACAACAAATAATCTATCAAAAAGTTATATATGTTCTCACATACCTGTGCCAATACTTTTTGACAATACTAGTACCTAAACCAATTAGAGATCTAGAAATGTTGTTGATTGCATTAGTATATTGTTTATACATTTTTATTAATCTTTTTTAACCTATGTAAGGACAAAATAAAAATAGTGTTTGTGATTCAAATTCATTTCATTAATATTCAGGAAAATGTATCTGTCAACTGTCAGCTAGTCGATGCAATGCTTCTAAAGGATCCTGCTATACCAATGCAGAAACATAATATTTTAATTTCTGAAAAATTCTGAAAGAGATAATATAAATAACAATCGGGACATATTTTTGCGATTTTTTGTAGTCAGCTGATAAAAAATTATCTGAGTTATGATCTTGATTTATTTAAATATTTACGTTGGGTTGTATTTTCTGTATTAAAAATTAATGCTTGTCCCAAATTCAGGCCTTATAGTACCTTCTTTTCTATTAGAATGATATGGCTAAATTTTACAGAATTTCAGGCGGGAATAGACCTCACTAACTGTTACAGCTACTGTTCTGTTTCATTGTTGACATGAAAGTACCTATAGACATCACTAGGGGACTACGTTTTTGAATGCGAGTTGTAAGATTGGCAAAAGCAACAAATAACCCCTGCAGTCCGCAAAGTATTGTAAAGACATACTCCAACAATTCAGATTCCAATGCAGCAGCTAATATGCCAATTATCCAAAACACTCCCGAAAGAATGACAATCCTAGTATAGACTTTAGCGTCCTTGTAAGAATCCGATATACGCATGTGTTTCGTCTCTATCCGCACCTTGCAAACGTGGAAAATTATTTGAATTAAACTGACGAGATCAATAATCAGGGAAACAACGACTGGACCAGAAAAGAATATAACATTTGCTGGATATCGATTAGGGAAACAAACCAAACCTCCGTATCCAGATGAAAGGTATGGGGGACCGTACTTGTCAACTGCAACAGCCGGACCAACAAACAGGAGAGGTATGATAATCCCAACGACGGTAATTACCCGTCTTCCTCGTACAATCTGCTTATTGTTTATGTATTTGCGTGTCCTCATTCGTAAAATGTTGATTCTAATATACACTACAGCCATTGACATGTAGGAAAATACAGCCAACCAAAGATAATGCAGCGTGACGCCAATTATATAGCACGCGTCTGTAGCTTTATATGCTCCAACACCAATCATAAATAACAGGTTTGAAGCTAGAAGGGAAACTGAGAGATTTTCTAAGTTTGATTCAGCAATGTTTGCGACAAATCCGTGGATTCTATTGTACACAATCAGTACACTAAGTGAGACGACAGAAACTGAAAAGCAAACATATGTTAAAATAGGCAAAATACGAATTTCCGAATCGTTTTTTTGATTTCTGGTTTGGCATTTAGCTGAAACTATTTTAGAAATATTTTCTGTTGATATTAACACCTCAAGAGATAGAGAGTGACAGATTTTGTCCAAAGCAAGACTTGACCTTTCTACATTATAATTTTGAACGATGAGTAAGAATCCCGTGAGCACAAACATATTCAAAACAGGTTTGAAATTTTCGGGATTGCGTGATTCTAGTGCTATATTTTCCCCACTTTGAATGTATAATTTGGTTGTTGTGTTGTTGTTTTCCTTGATAATAATGCTAAGCGTTCGTTGGTTTAAAATCTTTTCAATCTTTGAAAGTTCATGTTTGAAACATCTTTTAACGACAGTTAAGGCAAATGTCACCTTTACAACTGAATTTTGATCATTTACTTCAATTTGTAGCCGAGTTGATTTTATCTGTGTAAAGTTTGTTACAACAAAGCTCCAAGCAGATATAAGGCCAATCGTATAAACGTCTTCTTTTGTTAAGTTTTTGTCGGACAGCAAGTAATATTCCAAGTTTACTTTGTAGTTCTTGTAAGTGACGAGCTGGGAACAAAGACTGTTTTCAGCTATCTGGAAAAGATGCGATTTATGAATTAAGCAAAGAAGCAAGAAAAAGCCTACAGGTCAGCAAACTGTTATAGAAATATTATATATAAATATAATGCCAAATTAACCAATATTGAAAGAGGCCAAAGCTATCATGCAGTATTAATCATGTACTTCTTTTTAAGGAGAGCATCTTCAAGAGCAGTATTAACCCACTTCTCTCTCCATCAATGAAACATCCATTTTTCCGTCAATTTTACTGAGAAGTACTCTCAGTTTATTCTCTTTTCCGGTGTGTCAGTTTCAGAAACTGTTTCTAGCGTATCATGGGCTCTAATCTTTGAAAGCATTCTCTAAGATTTTCAAAATGTTGAAAATCATATGCAATAGACACTATAAATTTATCAACAGGAGAGAATTTGGCGAGTTCTACTGGGACAACTTGTTAAGGTAACGGTTGTTGAAAAAGATGACAGAATAAAATACAAATATTTTCCTCGATTTTAATACTAAACAAACCTTAAAACTGCCGAATTCAAATGTTCAGCATCTTGCATGATAAAATCGCGTTGTTTTTCTACGTTTTCATTTGAAGTCTAGGATATTTTGGTTAATAGTGGTATTGCTAATACTATGAAAATACACCGTTGACGATAAGAAATTATTTATTATTAAATTGCACGGTTTATTCTCATCTATAAATTGAAAAATGAGTAGATTCATTTCAAAAATAAAATTATTTTGGCCTAAATGAGTATCATCATGTAGTTATCAAATATTTATAGAATTCTAAGCTTTGAAAGATTAAATAAAATATCAAACGAAAAGGGATGATAAATAGGATACCCTAATTTTGAACGCATTTGATATAACGATATTATACTGTCAAAATTTGGATAATATATTTTTATATCATTTTTTTCATTTTATTGATAAAGTTTGGTTGCACCAGCAAAAAAGTTGATTAAAATCGAAATATCCACATCCAACATTGTCTAAAAACATTAGCAATAAATCTAGCAAATCTTAACAGAGTCCGTTTTGATTTCAGTCACTTAAATAAAGCAAACCATAAAAATTATCTCTATGACACTGTTGCTAGATCTTAGAATATGGTGGCTTTAGTTAAAATTGACCCTTTTTTCATTTCATGTCTATTGCATATGTTTTTCAACAATGAGAGAAACTTTAATAATACATTTCATGTATATAGTAAATTTTTTGCTAAACATTTGTCCTACATATTTTCGAAACTATATTTTACTTAGGCATTTGTGAATGCCTTGCTTGCTTAGAATCATAAAGATATTTCACAAGTTATCCCGCTGAATATGGTTACATTATTATGTCTTAGTTTAAGACAACCAGGTTTTATAAATTGCATTTGTTTTTAGAAAGCATTAAAACAACGGGTTGTTGTTTTTCAAGATGATTTCGAGATAATCTCTCGCCTTATTTTTTACTGTCATTCCTTTCTGCCCGGATACGGATTTGGCATGTGATATCAACCAGAAGCAGTTAATTTCAACCAGAACTAGTTGATAACAAAATCATATCGCACGACTAAGGCAATTGTTAGGACCTTAGCTCTCAATATGACATATTGTAAGTTTTAACAAAGGATACAATTTTACCTTTATTTTCTATACAGTAAAAAGTCTAGATCTTTATATTCCATATAACCTACCAATATGTCCTGGTTAAATGACATATTTTACTGATACAATTATTAACAATAATTCCCATAACTGTTATAAAGGATGTAGGTAACTTCGGCTATGATTTCGGGAGAAAATTATTTTATTCGTCCCGAGAGGGAATATTTTATATATAAGCGGTATCCCTTTATAATTTATGTATTTGGTTTTTTTTATCTGGTTCGCCATATCTGAATATATAACAGGTTTTTTTCCTCGAATTAAGAAAAGAAATTTCTGAACCCAATATTCTACCATTTTCTATGTACAGAACAAAACAATGAAATTAGAATATTTTGTGAGACAACGATTTATATGGTTTGTGTAATCGCAGTTAGAAGTTTTTTTAGCTACTTGCTGATGAATTCAAATGATTAACGACGTGCTTGTGACGTACGTCATGTCCTTTTGTCGTTGCTGTCCACAGAACAAAGTAACCTAACCAAGACAATCAGCTTTTTACGGGATTTTCCTTCAATTTGCCATTTTTAACAGGTACATATATAGTATATGCCAATAAAATACGATCCACGTCTAACATATGGTTTTTAAAATATTCCATAGCAAAATTTAACTTCGTGAAAAGCGCTTTTCTGGATTTACCTTCAACAGAACCGCTAGGGGCTAGAAATAGGAAAACCATTAAAGGAAAATTTTCATCTCATATATATTTTTCTCTTTCAAATCCGAAAATTTCAACAATCTATTTAAGATTAAAATCCGCAAAAATTAAAAGTAAAAATTAAAAAAAATATTCCCGAAGGTATGGGTGTAATTGCGTACTATCTATTGTACACATTTGTTATTACTTTTGCTTACCTGTCTTAAATGCGAGTACGCATATTACATCTTCACTCTATTTTTGTGTGCAAATAGTTTACCTCTGCTGCTAGCAACACGCTTAGCTCATTCGTGTGCAAGTCATATTAAGCGATGAGCATTTCATTTCTTTCAAACATTTATACCAATGTAAAATGCCGTTATTAAATGGTGTTTGTGCTTATTAGAGGAGAGTTCAATAAATTGACCCACTAATTGGAATCGAAGCCTGGACCCGGCGTGAACGGTTATGCTAGACCACCCTTGCAGGTACAATTTAAATATATGACCCTTAGGGCTCGTTTATACTTCCAAAGCGATCGTCGCGCGACTGACGCACGACAGTCGCGAGACGTCGCGTGAAATCGTGCGACGTCGCGCGAAAATCGCTGGGTGTTTTTACTTGTGGTAGTTTGTTTAAACTATTTATCCCAGGTAAAATCGCCCGACATCGTGCGTTAGTCGTGCGATATTCGGGCGACTGTCGCGAGATGTCGCGCGGAGATCGTGAGACGAAGTATAAATGAGCCCTAAAGCCTTATATATCTGATTGCAGCAATTAAATTCACAATTCTTTAAACTAAGGAACAGAGGCAAAAATAAGTAGGCGGCAAGTACGAACCAAATATTTTTTTTTTTAATTTAATGACTACTTAAGGGACGGAAAGAGTAAAACGTTTGAAACTAAATAAAAAAACTTCTACAGTTACGTTTCTTGATTTAAATTTGAAAAAAAACCATTCTTATCCACATACCCAGTCAAAAATAATCTGAGCGAAAAGAAATCCCCTCTCAAAAAAGTCGAACTGTTGGTACCTTATAATCGGTACAATTCAATGTTTTCTGTAAAATATATTTATGAGGTCCACGTTCAAATTTTGAATAACTTTTCTAAATAAAAGGTAACTTTTGAAAGTATGGTAATATCACACCAAATAAAAAAGTAATAATCACTTTTGTATTCTGAGCATATAACACATCGTACCAGTCTCATATTTTACAATCGCATGTATAACGTTCAATGTAAATACTCATTTGAGAGATCAAAACAAAAATAATAGTTCAAAGAGAGAAAACAAATTTGAAACAAATTAGAAGATATACAAAAATATAAGGCTTTGAGTCCTTATAAATCAGGAGTGGGATAAGTTAGGGTAAGCATTTCCTGTCTAAATGGTGTTAAAAATTTTATTTTTTATGGAGGGAGAAGATTATGATATCTATTTACATAGATTATAACGTCATGCTTTAAGGGTTTGCTACATAATGAAAACAATAAGTTAGTACAAATTCTAAAGCCATGTATCGTTTTTTACAAATGAAAACACTCTTAAAGTCTGACACAACAAATTGAATGTATAAAAATGAAAACGAACGCCGTTTTGCAGGCTACTTAAACAGGGCATGCATGTACCTGTATTTCCATATAGCAACAATAATGTTTAACAATTTTGCAACTTTTTTTTGTATAATCCACTGCCGTCTTTGATTCTTGTGTTAGCAAATGATGTGCTCGTAAAAGAGAGGTTTGGACTTCCTATAATCAGTTAAGGACATCCCATTAAATGCGGTTACGGATATCTCACTGCGAAGAGAGAATCGCTTCGGCCATATTGGGATATTGGTAACTGCAGTTACCTACTTCCGTTTAAGCACAGTGACAAGAGGCGTCACTTGTTTAGCTGAAGCTGGGTATCCTCCCAGACCACATTAACGCGCCTTTGTTATCGCGTCATTTACTTAATTTTTGGTGAAGTATTTTGTGTACTAACCGATATCGGTTTTTTTCTTGTTTCGATTTGTCACCCATGAGGGTGTTTGTGTTATGACTTAACTATTTTTTGATCTTTCTCTTGCGAATTCCTTATTATATATATTATTATAAACACATAAAAATCAAACTTAATTATCAATGTGGCAGAACAGAAATATGGGCGCTAAAAATTTATTTTACCTAATAGTTCACATCATCAATAGATGACCCAAATGAGAAAATTCGTATTCTTAAAGACAAACCTTTTTGGGTTTTTTTCTGATTTCATGTTTTCTAAATTAATGTTCAAATTTCACAATTGATTATTTCCACATATAAGAACTGATTGATTTATTTTTTTCCCTTCAAAGCCAATTGAAAAGAACAGATTACCGGCCGTTTGTAACTGTTATAACGATAAAACGAGCTTTTTCCTTTTGATTTGAAAACTTTCTTATTTTAAAATTGATAAACTATATTTCTTCAAAAATATCATTTAAAGAAAATCATTTAACGAATTTTTAAATCATAAAAAATATTTGCAAAAACCCTGTACTGTCGTTTGCAATATTAAATACTTATTATGAAAATATTAGACGGATAGTCAATAAAATATTAAATTTAATGATTTAATAATTTTTATCTTTAAATTATATCATTACCAATACCTTTTCTGTCCATTCATCACATTGATTTGATTCTGTTTCTGCTGATGAAGTATCCTTAAATGAGAACAAAACAGACAGAGAGTGAATGCTATCTCTTTGCCTGGGCCGACTTATCTGACCAAGACAAATACTATGGTACTGATTGTCAGATGGTATGCAAAATTTGTTCTGGTAGTACAGGTACCCTGCAGCTGTAATCATTACTCTTGGATTAACATAGTTTTTACATAATGGCTGATCATTTTTAATTAGATTTGCAACACATGATCTTAGCTCTGCGTTTATGGGTGGGATCAGTTCATAGTTTGTCCGGTCGTATAGAAAAGAAAGCGCAGCAATTTTTGTCATGTTGTTCAGCTGGTCCAAAAGTCCAATGGTCAGCTCAATGCCATACAATTGAATGTCAAAGAATGTGTAATCTATTACGTTGTTACATAAAGCACAATATTTGTTCTTGTAGGCTATTTTATTATTTTGTATAACGGGTAGTCCGTGCTGTAAGAAATTACTTTGGCTACATTTCTCAATTACAGAATGATTGTCGTATCCAGTTGGGCAGGCAGATATGGCAAAAAAGCCTAGTATTAAATTTTTATGGTCATTCATTCCAACACATTCGTAATTTCTACTGGCACTTGGACTGTGCGTCTTATTAGATTTTAGACAGCAGTCTCCATAGTTGACACAATCTTCATCGCAGTTGCAATACCATACTGCTGTATTTGCTGGCTTTTCACACGACCCATGGACATAACAGGTATCATCGGAAAGGTCTTTTCTTCTAGTTGTCAAGTCATCTGAGTTCGTCGAAATCACCATGCTTGTTGTTAAATCATCTGAGTTAGTCGAGATCACTGTACTTGTTGTCGAGTCATATAATAATTGGGTTAAATGCGTTGTCTTTCCTTGTGAAGAAACATCCATAACATTTTCCCAAAATGTTGTTTTTCTAGAAATTGTAGTGAGCTGGTCTGTTATCTTCGACGTTTTTACGTAACCATGGTTACTAACACTTTCCGTTGTGAATGATTTATGAGCCTTATCTGTACTCTCTGTTGTCTCAATATATCTATGATAATTTAACGAAGGGTTCGTCATCTTCTGGTCAATGCTACTTGAATTTGTATTGTAAATGAAAGATAAAATTAACATAATGATGAAAATATAACCAGTTTTTTCAAAACGCATTTTGGTAATTTTACAAAAGATAACCATTGAAAACATAAAAATCGTCTCTTCACGTTTAGAGAAATTACCATCGTTTATAGTAACGGCTAATCAATAATTAGAGAATAAATGAAAAAACTTCATAACTGATTATTAAGGATAATCAGGCAAGTAATTGGCCAGGTTCAAACCAATCATTTTTCAATAACAGCTTATTCAAGGAAAATACTTACAAATCCTGTGGATCAGGTAACTTCAATTAAGTCACAGTATTAATAAAATTATCAAACAGAATACCAGTCTTTATCAGAAAGCAATATAAAAATAGTAGATGTGGCATTCTTGTACAAGAGACATCCATCCACCAAATAATAGTCGAAATTAAGCTTCTACAGTTCCCATTACGGTCTTCAATAATGAACCGGAGTCCATAACATCTGTAGAAGGACCCCCAAAATGTATTCATAAACCACGACAATCGACTAAATCTACAAAATAAATGACTATTGAAACAACGACAACAAACACAATTTATGAAGCAAAAAGGTTAAGCTAATATTTGTAATCTGTTTACATTTTAATTCTAAATGATTTTTGCTACTTTTTTATTTCGCTGAAATATTCGAAAATTTCTATTTGCAATATTGTCAACAGACGTCAAAATCTTAATGATTTTTTGAAGTGACGCATTGTAAAAAAATACCTAAAATGGGAATGCAACAAGTTGTTGCATCAGACTTACACTATTGAAGACATTACGCTTTAAATGAGATGTATATTTTCTGAATAACATTGGTAGACAAAAAGAACAAAAATAAAATTAAAACTGACAGGTCCTCTTCTAAAACTCTTTTAAATCGTATCTACAATATCAACTGTCCTCTAAACAAAGTGAACTAAAATAAAGATTCGAAAATATGTTGCATGAAATTTAATCAGGGTCATTTAAAAAGATAAATTTGCAGTTAAATTCGGTATTAGAGTATTTTTTTTATAAATGTATGAAAGATGTGTTCCATATTCATTCTTTTAAATAAATTATAACATCTCGTGTTGAAAGACTTGGTGTTTTATCATTAGCAATCTCACCCTGAGCTTGCTTTCAGTAACTGCGAGCATTCATTGTAAATGTATCTTTTTATAAATGTGTTTTTGTTAAGTAAATTGATTGTAATTAAGGTACTCTCTAGTTGGATTGGGCGAATTTCTGTTAGATTCTTATTGGTTTTTTTTACTGCTTTTCTTTTCTTTGATTGTATTCCTTGATCACTTGTTGGGGGAGGGTTGGATTCCCATTAAAATAGTTTAACCCCACAACATATCTCATGTGCCTGTCCCAAGTCAGGAATTGTGGCCATAGGTTTGTCTTTGTGTTTATTGTTCTTTTAAATGTACATTTTGATAATATTCAGGTAAGAGCAGTATTATTTTACACATACACGATTTTTTGGATGATTTAGAGCGTTTTAAAAGTCATAAGGAGTGGTATTGTAGAGACCTCTAGGTTTGTAAATTCCTCTGTTTTTCTCGTAGTTGGAGTGCAGTCTCTCTGACATTTACCCCATATCTTTTAATTTTCATATGAACAATGCAAACCACACTAAAATACCGGGGGTGATCTCAGGTGGTCCGGAAGGATAATCAGTTCTTTCTATCCCCACTCTATCTGTTAATTAGACTGCAATCGATCAAAATAACAACATCAAATAACTGAACATCATATGGTTGCTGTACGGTCAAAAACGATTATTTGTTTTTTATAAAATTTTACGGTAATATGTCTTATGTTACATTGATTTAGTTCATTATTAAAAGACATTATAGAGCTTTAATAGCATGAAATTCATAAATATGTAAATTTAAGTATATTTGCGTATCAGAAATCAAACGATTCAAAATTCTGACGAATTAAATGAAAAATATCCTATTTAAGTGTTTTAGTGTTTGATTTAGTAGTTACTTGAATAACAAATCCATATAAAGTATACATTTAAACTCGTAATTAGTTGCTATTTTTAAGAAAAAACGAAACTAATCATTTAAGATAACTGACCACTTATATAAAGTTCATTTTTGAAAAAAAAAAAAAAACAACAGGGAATGGAAAAAGGTGACTTTCAAAACTAAGAGGCTGCTTTATAAAAGAGACCACGAAGGCAAATTTGATAATATCATAATTGTATATGTAATTAAATTGCTCTCAACTTTATATAACCATGCTGCATTAATAGATTAAATGTAAAATGCAAAAGATGCATACGACAATTGTTAAGTTAGTAGAACCGCCTAGGTGGTGTATTGGTAAGCGTGCTTACCTCACATGAAGAAGGTAGTGGGTTAGATCAGGTCTGACCCATGATAATGTATTTGAGGTTTCCCATCTAGGCACTCGGCATTTAGGAGTGACAGCATGCGGACTGTTGCTTTCATGATTCTAAAATTCAGCACAGCATGGAGAACTCGTTCAAAGAAGGAATTGTTCATCATCAATTATTAATATGCTCTCTTCCTGAATAAACATGGCACATTTTCTTCTGGAGAAATGAATCAATGAATCAGTCAATTAAATCAGATAATAGAAAATACAGTTTTTATATGTTTTACTAATATTTGTTTAAAATTGTAAAATTTGATTGTCATGACATTACGAAATTACTAAAAGTAATCTAAAGATGTTTGTAATTTATATTTGGGTGTTGAGGTATTACAATCATACCATTTCTCTCTATAGGCAGATAATAAACAACAAAAGGAAAATCACATTATGCAAAACTTATATTGAGACGAAATAATAGATAGATTATAAAAATTCTTAACACAAGCTTTATTTCTGTAGTGTCCAAAAACATGTGCTTAAAACTGCACAATAGTTCTAAATTTGAGACACTTCATCTTTTATCGACAAGGAAATTATACAAGGGAAAAATGGAGTAATCATTCGGGTAGGCGACAATAGTAGCATTTTTCACTTTACGGGATGCTTTTGACCACCTAACCAGAAATAATTAATTCCAGTGGATATTAATAAATGTTAAAAATATAGGGATCCCGCAGTTTTTTTATCGTTAAAAGAAATTCGAATCTACCAAAGTAGCAGACATAAATTGTTATGTCGGAAGACAGACAAGATCATGGCCAACAAAACGTGCATGTTCATTTTTGATAATTTCCAGATAAGAGCAGTATTATTTTACGCAAATACGATTTTTTATTTGGGGCGATTCAGAGCTTTTCACAAGAAGTGGTATTCCAAGAAGTGACCTAGTGGAGACCTCTAGATTTGTAAATTTCTCTGTTTATCTCGTGGTTGGGCGCAGTCTCTTTGACATTCATTTCTATATCTTTTAATTTTCATATTATCAAATACTTAGATGATTGTTCTTTATTGTTCTTACTCGTTTCAGATCTGGGGTTTTAAATATGTATTACCTTTATCTATGTCTGTTTTATAATTTAGAAAGAAAGATATAAAATCAAAGTACAAAACCCCTGTAAAGCAGAAGACCTAACAACTGCCAAAAACTTCCAAAGGTCTCTAAAACCCTTAAACAGTTTGGAATGTCACTTTATGCATTTAGCTTCAAAATGAGTAGACAAGTCATTCAGTAATTAGAATGTGATTTCCGTATTCATAGTATAGGGCAAAATAAGCAAGCATTATAGAGTTTACATGTAGTTGCTGCATACCAACTCATCAAAAAGTGTTGGATGTGCAAATTGAATAGAGATGATCCCATTCATTCTTTGCCTTCAAGTTATGAGATCATTTTACCAAATTATGTCTGAGAATATTGAAATTTGAAAGATAATGATAACGGAAGGTAAAACAAGCTTGTGTGTATTTCTTTATAAGTATTATACCCTACCGCCTTCATCCAAGTAGAAATTACTTTTTACATGGAAAATCCTTTAAAAAGTGTGAATCTGCTTTGCAGATTTGGCAACACCTGGTATGGAATGGTTCTTATGTCTTTTGTGGCGTCCATGCTATTCAACCATTTCCAAATATTTTTATTTATCTTTTACTATAAACCCATAAACTGGCGTGCCAATAGAAACATAACACTATAATTTTAGGCTTAATTTTTCGTCCCCATCCATCACTCCTATTTTACATTGGCAGTGAA
Organism: Geukensia demissa; assembly: GCA_034783895.1. Taxonomy (NCBI): domain Eukaryota; kingdom Metazoa; phylum Mollusca; class Bivalvia; order Mytilida; family Mytilidae; genus Geukensia; species Geukensia demissa. The sequence goes on along the minus strand of JARWCS010092267.1, from coordinate 7,073 downwards.
AAGCCTGGAATTTTTGTGTCCCACCCATCCCTACTTTCGATAATTTTAATAATTGTTCAATTTCTTTTCATCCATGAAATATTTGACATTGGACGTTAACTGCAACAATCAATCATTAGTGTTATATTTTATTACGATAAAGTATCAAATTTCCTTAAATTTTTGCATGGTGCTCAAGTTAATTGCAATTCACGTTTTTGCAAACTTTCAGTGAATGCTGATACTTTTTAATTTCAAGGTTTCCAAAACAGCATTTGTAACCACCAAAATACACTTTCTACACCCAAAACTAAACCATTTAATCAAGCCAAAGGTCCAATTTCTTGTATATTTAAAAAGAGGGTTAAAATACAGTTAGTGCTTTATTTTTCCTAATGTAACCAAGAATCAGTTGACAACCAGATATTTTTACATCAAAAGGGCCACGAAAGGCCAATAGAAGTTCGGTGTTGCGTTTCTATTGACTGTCAGTATATATTCTGAACCGTATGAATTCGGCCAAATATAAGAAAAAAACAATTGTAAAAAATAATTCAAATATTGCATTTACAACAAGATTCAGATAGATATAGTATAAACCTAAAATAAAATAAAGAATGAAAATCGTTGAATATTTATGTTCACAAGCGACACTTTCACTTATTTTTGCTTCCTTAAATCAGAAGTATCAATTCGATTTAACGAATAAGAAATAAGTTGGATCTATTTAAACATATTTTCGATTATATACAAAGCTTTAAAAAAAATGTGCAAAATCTGATTTAAATTTTTTATACATGCTGGACACCACAAATGTGTTCTAATCACTGCAGATTTACTTATGATACACACACTATTTGTTTACTTAATTTTTGGCATTTTATAATGACTTGTGACTATAAAGTTTGAAATTTTTGAAACTGAAATTGCTAAATAAATTTAATAACCGGTAGCCAATTCCTAAGCTGTTTCATATATCGTACTATTTGTACGGTGTCAAAATAAAATTACAATCCCTGTTTTTTTATATACGCAAATAGAATTGGATATTTACAAAAGACGGCCAATAAAAACGAGCACCAAAATAGGCTTACAGTTGGAAATTTCTTTTGATTTGCAATGTCATGTTGGATTTCAACCTTGTTGAAGGCCTCTTAGCGATCTATAGATTCAACACGTGTGAAGATAGAGTATAAGCTACCTTATATTTACCTCATTTATTTCCTTATGTATATATTTCAGAGGAATTATTGCAGGAAAAAAATAAATAGGTGTTTTAATGGATGATATTATTTTAGTTGATTTGTGTTACATAATTTGAGACAAAAATCAAGCGACTATACACATCAATTTCATGAGACTATACACTTAAAATTTGAACTCGATCAAGTGACTATACACATTCAAATTTTAGATAAAAAATCTTCCCCATGGATGCATCTGACACAGATATTATTGAACGATTTCAAAAGATACGATTCATTAAAAGTTCATTTTAACATCGTACACCTCTGGAAGAATATAAAATATAGACACAATCATACCTGGACTTAAAAAATCTTCTGATTTGTGTAACTATATGGGCATTTTATCATAAATGATGTGAATCGATGTGAAATATAACCATGTTTTTAGCATCGGTCAAATAATTTGTTATTGTAAAGTGACATTTTCAGCTTGAGAATATTATTTTATTTAATATTACAGATAAAAAGAATATAGGACATTCTGTATCTTGTACGGCGAAACTGAAAAAAAGACATTTTGTAAGGAGTTTAGTATACCCATTGAACACCCACCTGGAATCAGTTAAAAATGAGAGTCCAACGTCTACAGCAAACTTTCAAACATCTCGTCAAAAAGTCGTTTGGATTTGGCTTCCCATTTCGATTATTTTGGATTTGAGTGCTTCTTTTGCTATATTTGGATCTTTGACTTCTTATATTTCGGTTCTAATGCAGGTGATGAGAGGTTACTCCTGAAATAAACATAAAGCATACCTAAATTTTCCATATTTATTTGGTAACATTTTTAAATTTTGTCCTTTGGGGCATTTGACGTAAAATTGGTGTTGAATGACGTTGCCCTAAAACATGCGGATTTACAAAACTAGAATTTAGCTAAATTTTACAAAAATCCTAATGTTAATATGAATATGTTTTTGTAATCAAATGGTTCGTACCTTAACGTGCTATTTACAGAAATAACATTATAATTATCGTATTTTTTCTACAAACAGATGAGTCCTTTGTGTCACTCAACAATAAATCAGACGAACAATAGAGTATGGATTGTCATTGCCGTTCAAAGCCAACAGTCGCCTCGTAAGCCACGGGATTAACTTTGCAGATAAATAAAAAATCAATTTCAGGTTATTTTATACACTTGATCATATATATGGAATATTGATATTTTCTGAGTAAACAATTCAACTTATCCACTTACATGCAAAAACTATGCACCAGAATGCCAAAAATCTTTGCGCAGTCTCATTATTTTACTTCAAGCTACAAAAGTGTCCGATATAAGATTTTTTTCTGACGGCTAGTTTTATGAGTTCTGAAACCCACCTCTTTGTGGAAAAATGCTTATTTTGTTTTCCAGATAGAATCCTTTCAAATGTTTTATTTAATCCAGTTTTCTCTAATATTTTCTTGCAAGCATTATCGGTCATTTCCTTATAAGAATTTTGATTGGCAAAGTCTAGCCATACCTATTTCTAATGCGATGTCGAAAATAAAAATATTCCATATTTTTAGCAAGAATGTATATATTTTTAGTCACCCTTTCACGTTCGTTGTCATTTTTTTAAGGAAATGGTATCCTATTGTTTAAAAATACATGTTGCAAATGTTTTTATATTTTGACTTTTTTGCAGGTATTGCAGTTCTGATTATTGAAGCGATAACAGGATGTCTAACGTCCTTCATTACTATTTTTGGAATTGTGGCGATGATTATCAGAGGGTCTGAAATACTTAATGTAAGTGAACAGAACCATATTAATATATATAACAGTCTTCTGGTAATTAGCAAGAAATTAAAGAATGCACCTTAAAGCGTTGCATGAACAGTACCTGTTTTAGATCTTTGGCTTATTAGGTAAAGGCGTTTATTGAACGAACATGACATAACTTAAAATAATTAACGAACTTGACATAACTTAAGTTAATTAGTCACTTTATAACAAGCCTTATTTCTTCATGTCGACTTAACAGATTTTGAGTTGTCTCTCTTTATGCAGATGTGAAATAAAGCTGAATATTTGTTGTGATGACAGATTTTTGTTTGTACATTTTTTAAAGAAAATTCTTAAAGTAAACTGACGATTCATATCACTTTGGAACCAAAGTTTCTTGTGTCATCATGCTGCAATGTTAATCACAGGTTTGCTTAACTGAAATCCAAGCTACAAAATGAAATAGAGTGTAATTATTACGACTGTAAACAACATAATATTAGTAAATATGCATCCGTTAACATATGTAAATTGCAGCAAGTACGTTCGGAAGACATAATGCACCTGAACGTCTTTACTATCACGTGACAAAGTAATAAGATAAGTTTGCTGTCCCGTATCATTCTTATATCTCGAAAACGAGGTATTTTACTGGACTCTGTGGAGGACCATTTTACCATGTTCTAGACATTTGGTGAATCGAAAAAAGTAGATGTTGACACCCTTTGTGAATAGGCCAAGGCTGTCAGATAATTAATCCAGATTCGGAAAAAAGTATTGCAGGGATCGATGAGCACTAAAGCTTCTTCAGGATTCATTAACCCTGCTGTCACGAGAGACTTGTATGGCATCCATGGAAAATGTGTTATTGTTTTAACCCATGAAGCCTAAAACAACATTGTATTTATTTGTTAAAACATGACATTAAGGCTTGATTAAAGCGCTTGGAATCAACAATTCATCGGGTAACTCAATTGATGAATCTATTAGACTTTCCATTAGCTATGTTTGGATGAATGACTTCCTATGTTTCGGTTCTACTGCTAATGATGAGGGTACTTCTTGAAATGTACATATAAGATAACCAAATTTTTAGTATTTATTTAACATTGGTAATTTTGTTTTTCCACAAGATCCTTGTTTACCACAAGTGGGTTCTATCTTTATTTTTTATTGACACCAAAGAAGACGTATCAGCTCTTGCTTTTTCATTTTTGATACCAAAACTAAACAGGTATCCATATAAAGATTGCTTGATTGATTGTTGGTGTTTAACGCCACGTCGGCAGTATTTAAGCCATATCGTGGCGATCCATATAAAGAACGATATCTAGTGAGTTGTTTTCCATCAAGCCTCTTTCGAAATCCTTACAACTATAGTGTCAACAGTCAAGGAAAGCCTTCGAAAAAAGTGTCACAAGTGGTGTTATAAGGATCTTTCTAGATCTGATTTGATAGACAAATTTAACAATACCGACTGCTACCTTGAATGATATCTTTTCGGTTAATAACTCACATTTCTACAAGTACACTACCTTGAATGAAGCTAATAACATTCGCATCAAATGCCCATTTCCGGACTAGGATGTGTATAAAATTAACAAGAGGGACGATTTCTAATTTCCATTTGTTAATTTCCCCTTAATTGACGGAGTCGTTCCTTTGGCTTTTATAAGGTTTATATATTCAGCTTGTTTGTTATGTCCGTTTTTGTAGCGATGTTTTAGATTTCAATTAACTCAAAGGAAAACTTGGTTACCTGATCTGTTGCCCTTGGGTTAAAACTAGCAGACGGGAACTACGAGTCCTCTTTCGAGGTCGATAATTTAATTATGAAAAATATCATGACTCAAACTCAGATAAACATACCGTTGACAGGGAAGTAAATGTGATAGAACAATACTAATTCGAAGTCCATACTTTTGTTTTGTCACACCACTGTCCCAGGAAAGTAGGATGGTTGAACTCGCACAAACTGGTGTAACCCCGCCACATACTAAATGTGTCTATTATAAGCCCGGAAACTGTAGTCCAGTGGTTATTGATATCCAGTGATTGTCGTTTTTTACAAAGTCATTGTTATCCGTTCACCATTTTTTCAAAAGATTAGGTCGGTTGTCATGTTTTATGAATAGTTTCATATTATATAATTTCGGGGCCTTTTACAGCTTCAGTTACGGTATGGACTCCGGTACATTATTGAAGGCCGTAATGGGAACAGTAAAATGTTAATTATCTCATGGAAAATCGTGCCACATCTCCTATTTTATATGAATCGACTATGGATATTAAAAACCCAATTGATCGAAAATACTGCAAAAACGTTATAAAAAATCCAGATTTGAAATTATTCAACTGTGTGTCTTCAGTATAAAGTTTTTAAAAAATTTGAATTTGGTCATGAATTCAAATTGAATTTCATTATGTTTGCGTTATCTTCTTATTTTTTTTCCTAGCTTGTCTGATAAAAGGTTAATTCAGGGAAGTGCTTTACAGGCAGTACAATCCATTTCATCAAGACCTTCGAAGCCATAACACTCGTCTAAAGAATCACCTGCTCGTTTAAGTGAGATTTATGTTTGCATATTACACATAACTTATGGGTCTCAAGGGATTTACTTTCGTGGCTAGCGCTTTTGGCAGATATTGGAGACGTTTCCTTGTAATAATTGTAATAATTTGACGTGTTTTAGAAATTCAACACTCCTTGTTCATAAGTAACCACTTTTATAGATTTCGAAAAGAGAAGGCATATTGCACCTATAAAAGGCTAAATTCTCCGTCCTTACCCTCGCTCTAATTTCCATGTGCCCTGTTGTATCCCGTTTCATCACTGCCTTCGGTTTTTATTTTTGGTTATAACGTGCTTGTTCCATAACTGAATATGCATAAAATAATTGCCGCTAGATTTTAAGCAACCCAAATTCATTGAATGATTTATTTTTTCCTACATAAACCCTCGAAGATTTATTCAATGGTGCTTGACGTCCAGCGGCAAAAATTTCATGCATATTCAAGATGAGAGCATATTAATAATGAGTGATGATGAATGAACCCTGTTTTTTGCTAGACCGACACGCTGAGCTGGATTTTTAACATGCTAGCTCACGAAAGCAACAGTCCACAGGAAGACGTGCCACCTTACCCAGACACATTATTATGACTCTGGGCCGACCAGTCTTTGCTCTTTCTCCTAAATGCTGCGTGCTAAGCAGAGAAGCAGCAAATACCAATTTTAATGTCTTTGGTTCGACCCGGCCGGGATCGAACCCACGATCTCGAAAAATCTTCTTCTTTATCAAAATTTCATCGTTCATTCATTGCAGGTGTTAATGAATATGATATAGAAATTGCAACTAGGGTATTTTTTATCGGACTTGTTAATGAAAATTGCTCAACGTTTTTTTATTTCTTTCAGGATAAGAGTATAACACCAGAAGATAATGAAAGCATGGAAATGATTGATTGAACTCATTGGAGCTTGAAGACAATGAACAAACTATTAACGCTAAATTCAACAACGTTCCACCCCTCAGTCATCTTATATTCTGTAGAACAGTATTGCATTCTTTTATCTTGTCTTTGTAGAAAAGTTGATAGAGTATTTTGAAAAATCTGTCAATAACGGAATTAAAATAAATTAATTTACGAACGACAAACCAACAAACCACAATCGGATAAAGTCTTCATATATATGAACATCATATTCGATCATGAAGGTTTCAAAGTTTTCAATACTGAGCGGAACCGTTAAATGAATCTTCAGCATTCAAAGAACATAATAAACTTAATGTTGTTCATTCATTGACATTATTTTAGCAATGATATCAAGACTAAATTTCCTGCTTTAAATTTTCCAAAAATCATGATGTGTTGTTTGTACTTCTTCTGTCGGAATCAGTTTGAGAAAGACACATTATTTTTACAACAATGAGTAACACGGCGGCTGCCACTAGTGGAGCAGGAGTTCCCTACTCTTCCGGAGCACATGACATCACCCTGGTTTTCGAAGGGTTCGTGTTACTCAAGCATTGGTTTTCAGTGTATTGTTGTGTGTTCTATATTTGTCTTTCGTTTCGTTTTTTGACCATGGTCTTGTCTATTTGTGTGGTATTAAAAATTTTTATTATGTTTTC
>JARWCS010092158.1:0-15289 GCA_034783895.1 Geukensia demissa | reverse complement strand
CATCATCATCATTCATTAATATGCTCTCGTCCTGAATATGCATGAAATATTTGCCGCTGGATGTTAAGCAACATTCATTCAATCAATAATGGATACCAACTAAGGTCCACAAACAGAATGTAAAGGAAAAACAAAAAAAAAGATTATTAAGCATTAAATCAAACATGGGAATGTTGGAACTGTTTGCAGCAATTCAACATTTGCAGCAGACAGGGACACATGCCTTTTGCATTGTATGGTGTATCTCTGCCTGTTGGTCTATCACTCATTTTCAACTCATTTTTGTTTGCTTGTAATTTTGTGTAAGAACTTAATTTTTGCTGAACTTGTAATTTTGTACAAGATTTGTTTCGGTAAACTAATCACATGCCTCCTGTTTTACTTTTTTCACTACCCTTCTGCAAATTATACACTTTCTAACATTCACCATTCTAAGAAATCAAAGCAAAAGTAAGGTCTGTTACTACAGGTTTGGAAAAAAATATATTAAAAAGTTCAGCATTTTACATGGGGATTCATTTTGATTTGCCAAATCTATATTCTATCATGACTGCCAGCATGTGTACAGATTATACAGTGTCTTCTTTGATCATCTCTGATTCCACTTTTTATGTCTGTTTATTATGACTGGAGATCTTTTTAAATTAATGTAAACAAAACACTTTGATGTGTATTTTATAAATATAGATTTGTAATTGTTTTAGCCAATCAACAGCTGTCAGAGAATACCTTTATGATTGGTTAATTTCCAATTGACTGGACAATTAGTTGTAATATCTCCTGAGAATCTTAATCTGATAAGGATAATCAAGATGAGATAACTCTTGATTGAATTGTGGTATTTGATGATATTTATGCCTTGTATGAGTCAAAGTTATTTAATCAGATCTGTAAATTGTTGATTTACCTATTTATGAAGGAGGATATTAGCTTACTTATATTATACTAATGTAATTTTGGAATCAAAAGTACATGTCACCTTTATAGAATACCCAATTCTGCTGAATGAATCTGAAAATGTATGATCTTTAGAATAAACAAAGAAATCCTATCTTTAAGTAAAAAAATCTGCTTTACTCAAATTGTGACAATTAAAATAACCTGATTTCAAGCTCTCCTGGCTAAAAGCCCCATCAGATTTGGTAATCACTTGATATTCATTGTCTAATATTTATATTTTAATCCTCTTTTTTGAGACCACAATTCCAAATAAACAGAAACTTGTCTTAAACATCTAATGGATGCCAGGCCTTTATAAAGTTCCATCTACCATTCCTCTAGGTCCACTAAAATGGAGGCCACAGGCAGTTCTTAGGCAGTTCTTTTTTCTGTTCTTTGAAGCCTTTAGAAATCTTCTCTGATATGACAAAGGTAAATGAACCCAAAACTTGGTATGAAGCATCTATGGATAGGTGTCAATAGATGTTCATATATTTCTAATCTGTCAACTAATATGGCTGCCATGTCTAATTTTCATTTCTGATAGGCCAATTTGCTGAGCCAAATAAACTGATACTTATTGCACATTATCTTTTGGAGGATCATTATAACATTTCCTCATTTTGTCTTGATAGAAAAATCAAATATAGCACTGTAAGAAATTTTTGTCTCATCTGGTAGTTGTTTAAAAAAAATTAAACTTCCAAGACAAATTGAGCCAAACGGTCCTTTATAGTATTTTTCACTATTGGAAATCAAATATGGCAACTGTAGAAAAGACTTGTTTCTGATTAGCTTATTTTAAAACTGGTTGGCTAAATAAAGTTAATATTTCAAGGAAGCATCCCAGGGAGGTCCTTTATAGAATTGGCTCAGTTTGCTCCAGTTGACATGGCTGCCATTGGAAATACTCATCTTTGATTGGCTGATTTTCAAATGTCACTTGGTTGAAAACAGAGCCAAATGAGCCTTAACTGAAAATGGGGATTACGCTTAATGTCTTTTTAAAAATTTTCCTTGTTTTATCCCCATTGGCAGCCATGGAATTTCTTGTTTTTCAGTTGACTGGTATTGATACTGATAGAATCATTTCAAGTCAAGTTAAGTCAAACTTGGCTCTAATCATCTACTTATGATACTTGCTAAAAATATGATAATTCATACTGATTAGACAAACAGTTATTTAAAAAATTGCTAGGTGCATGTTATTATAGGGCCAAGTGCTAGGTTAGCAACTCAGACTGAGCATCAGAGCCTCAAGTTAGTATTGGGTTTGTTTCAGTCAAAGAGAGTCTCGGTTTGAAATGGTCCAAACAGGACTAACTGAAATATTGTGTACACATTTATTCTTATTTGAAGTGCTTTTTTGTTATATCAGAACTTGTAAGCTTATAGAAAATCTTAAAGTAAGCATATTTACAACTTTTATACATGCAACTTTTCTTAAATGGAAGCAGTTGTATCCATTTTGAATGGTCAGACTCGTCACTGCATTGAATTTTTATAAAATACCAGTCCTTGTTCCTCAGATAAACATAATGAATATCTAAACTGTTGTTGTTTATTAGGCTTAGTGTCTTTACTTGGAATGGCTGGACATTGGTCAGTAATTGCTAGTGTGAGGTCGTTAATTAGCATTACAGACTGTTTTACTCTCAGGCAGTTCCTCATTAAATTATTCCAGTATAGATTTGTGTGTTTTATAAAGAATGTTTGCATTTTGTATTGAACATTTATTGTCAGTTAATGTTTTGTATACAGAGATCGACACTTTGTCAACATGAACTGTAATAACTGTAAACAAAGCGTGGACAAACATTGGACATAAACCCACAATATAAAGATTGTCACTGATTGTTCTTTCTCTGTATATAGATTGAACAATTAATTCTGTCTTTCCAAAGATTCTAAGCAGAAATAGGCTGGATTTCATTTTCTTTTATTTGACAGAGACAACAATTTATATTTATAGCAGAAATATTGTATTTCTTGTGGAAACTAAATTGCAGTGGTGTGATGCATTTTTGATCTCTGCTGTTCAACATATTTTATCAGAGTTATATTTGGTTGCTTTTTACTATATTTAATTATGAGTTATATTTTCACCTTGCATTAAAAATGTTGAACAACTCTGACCAGAGGGGTTAAATCTGATAGAGATAAAACTAGTGTTGGTCAGCGGTACAATTACAGCAAATTTTCTGCCACATTTATTAGAGATGAACTCCAAATCACCCATTATTTTTCAAAAGCAAAAACTCCCAGACAATGGGTTTCTTTTGTTTAGGAGTTTTAATCAAACAGTTACAAAAATGTAGATTAAGATGTCTACCTATACATATTGCAATACTTAACATCACTAGAAGATGTGATGCCAGTTCATTTCATCAATATAGAAAAACTGATAAGGGGTTGGAATTCAACTTCAACAAACATTACATTAAATTCACTATAATTCTCACATAGATATTGCTTTATCTTTGCTAGCCAAGGGTTTTCCTTGGGGTCTTCATCTCTTTAGAGTGAAACCCTAATATCATTTATACTTGCATGACTGTGAAGTATGTTGGATAGCTGTTTGATTTTTACATTATTTTAAAGATGTTTCTAAGTGTTAAAATTCCTTATGTTAATTTAACTTAAAAAAAACTTGAGATATTAAGTTAGTTGAAGCAATAAAAATATTGGTTTTGCACCTACTTTTTGTTTGATTACTTTTCAAGCCTCTGATGCACACTTTCTATATTGTTCTGCAGCTGTTAAATTGGATTGCTTTCTGTTTGACCTTTGTTTCTGAATAATCTAATTAAGTAGAATTGTGTCCAGCAGTGGACATATTAAGATAATAGTGTATTGGATGAGACCATTTATGGTCAGTCTGGACATCTGATGACCCTCATGCAGTTTATGACTATTATTATGGTAATAAAATTGTCTTTATTTTAATGCTAATTTTCATTATTGAAGAGAACTTGATTTGATAGAGTTACTAAAATAGATTCTCAATCAACAACTTTCTTCTTCTGACATGTGGAGATTTTTACTTTTACAGATGTTTTTACCAAATAATTAAGATTCTCTAGCAAAAATTGATAACATGTGAAGTTAAATAAACCTTTTTCAATATTATATTCAATACAGAGTGAAACCAAGATCACATTTGAATTTACAAGGATTGGTTAAATATGGTCAAGGTTATGGGGGACAAACTCCCATCTCTTATTTGCCAGTTTAAATTTTAGTTTATGTTAGCCTACTTGGTACTTTGAATTGTCAAAATTCATCTTTCATCCGCAGTGGATGTGATGTCTTACTTTCACAGTGTTTTATTTTGTTATTGACTGACCAAGACATTTTCTGTCCCAATACTAGCAGTAGCAATAGTTTGGACATCTGATTGGTCAATGTTAGAGGAATATTGTGTGTCCCCTGTGATCAGGTGTCTGGTATGGATAGTCTGTTCTTTGCCACAGACTAATTCTCCCCCTCCAGAGAATGGTTCAGTGATTGTCACAGCAGTTAAGATCTATAGATTGGATTATTTTCATTGACAGTAAATAAATTTCTATCCACAAAGCTGGCCAGTTGAAGCTTAAAATAATCTATTTGCTTTACAATCAATATGGCTTTTCTTCAATTTTTGATGAGTCATTTAGCCGTTTTATGTTTCTGATATTTTGTAGTTCTGTGACAATTTATAGCACTGCACAAAGGATTAACAAGTGTCTCCATGTGAAACGTCTCTATTGTATAGAAATATTATAGATTTTATAAATGTCATGTTGTTATCTATTAAAGTAGATGATGAAAAAATTAAATTTATTATTGCACCGAAACAAATATAATTTTTTATCTTGTCGGATGAGTACAAGTTTTGATTTCATTCTAGACCTTTAGAAACAGTGACTTGGTGTAGAGTTTATACTGTGACAAGTTTGGGAGGAAAAGACAGAACAAAAAGAGCTGTATTAAATTCACCAGTTTTGTCAGCCATTATGTTTTTTTATTTTACAGTCATTAAAACTGAGGACAGGAATCACATAAACTACGTAATTTAAGTGTTCATTTTTTTCACTTTTAAACATATAGCTAGTTTTTATGTATTTGTACTTGCTGTGTATATAATTTGTCACAAATCATTTGATTTAAGGACAAATAAATTTGATTTGGTTTGTTTATTAGATCTTTAAAAAGATCCAGTTCCCTAACAGTTGCACAACGACTGCATATTTAAATTGTACATTGGTCTAAATAGATTCTACGGGTTTGAGATAGGCAGAACAATTGTTATTTGAAAAATGTTTTTTGGAATGGAGTATAAACATAATTTTCTATTGTGATTAGTGTTTTCTTTTCAATAAAATGTCATACAAGTTGACCTTTCACAGGTATATTTTAAACACTGATTTTGGTTTTGCAGTTGGCATGATATTAGTTAATCAGGTATGTCTATAAAGTACACTGGATGTATTATATAAAATCTGTGACATTGGTTCATGTTTATCTTCAGTTTGCCAAAGAAAATACTACCTTCATTTCACCGGGTGTCACGTAATGATGGTGGTCTGCCTGTTATTACTGTCATCTTATATCCCAGCTAATTAAATTATTATGGTTCTTCGTTTGCAACTCCAGTAACTTTTACATGTAACAATTTCATGGTTTTGCTCTCATATTAAAATTTATACAAAGTGTCTTTCTTTTGATGTAAGCAAAAAATGCACTATTCAAATGGTGGATTTTATTCTGGGTTCTTTTGTAAAATTGTACAGATAAGATAATTAGTTAAATGATTGTAAAAATATGAAAAGCTTAGAAATTCAGACTTTGATTTGAAACCCAGAATATTTTGTAGATCTGCCTTTCTAAAACCACTTGTATAACATTTGTGGTTTGTATGTCTCCAGCACCAGAGTGTCTAAATGTTATTCTGAGATGAATGCATTCAACAATATAAGTTATTGAAAGCAAAGGTTAAAGATTTGTTACAATACACTGCTGGTACAACTTGACATGTCATGTAAGGTAACAGAAAGCTCATCTGTTATCAAAACTCATTCAAGTTACAAGTTCAATCTTTTTGAGGATTTTAGAGTCATACTTTCATTTATTTCAAGATGTCAATGAAGCTATAAGGCTCTTGACTTTTTGCTTTCCTCTTGGCAACCTAAATTTTTCTGCTTTTAATGTTGCCCAGGATACACTTGTTTGCAGCAAAGTAGAATTTTTCATTTCCGGTTGTGAATTGATGATATTTCAATTTAATTAGCTATATCTGTTGAAGCAGAAAAATCAGATATTGAATGAAGATCAAATAAAAAAAATTGTAGCATGTGTTAATAAATGTAGCATAGTTCATTAAATGTCCATGCAAATATAATTATACCAAATACAGGGTAGGTCAGGCTTAACAATGGTCAAGATTGGACATCTGGTCTGTGAGGTCTGTTTGATGTCTTTATTGAATAGTCCCTCCCTCATGAAGTGTGGGTCACTTTGCCTGAAACATTCTCATAAACAAGATAAATGAACATTTATAATTCATGACAAAATATGTTAGCATCTGTTCTGAGTAAACAGCTTGTTGTTGACATTTAGACACCTTCTTAGTGTGTTAACTTATTGACCAATTTGCTATTTGTAATTTAGAACTAAAGTGGAAATATAAAAAATTCTAAATTCAGAAATGTGGTAAGCTCTTTAATATAGAGGAACCAAGAAGAAAGCCAAAGGGTTAACCGAGAAGGGGATAATTCAATAGGCATCGCTATTAATAGACAATTCAAACACAGAAAACTTTATATATATTGAAGAGAAAGAATATGAAATATATGCCAGAAGGACACGATCCACATCTTACATAGCTTTATAAAAAAAGATTCAGAAGTCAAATTTAACTGTGTTTAAAGCGCTTTATTGAATTTACCTTTATCAGACACTCTAAGGACCAAAATTAGGAATTTAGTTAAACATTGAATTTCTAGTTACATTCATGGACCAAATCAATTATTTTACAAACTACAATGTTAGAAAGATGTAAACGGTATCTTTCTAACATACGTTCAAGTACCCCAAAATAACTAAGAGGATACAACTTAAGCATGGAGAGCTTTATACAACACTTCAGATAACTTTAGAAACTGAATGGAATATGCATGGTACCAATCTTTTAGCCATAAAATTGACTGAATACAAAGTTTAGCTACATTTTTTTTTTTGGTAAATTGAGATATCACTGCAATTAGAGACCTCTTTATTGGATGCCTCACAAAAGATTCAACTCAGCATAACTTTTGTCAATTAAACCTGTTTTACTAGTAAGAAAATACCAATTTTTGATGCCACACAGCGTGGTCTCTCAAGACATTCAAAGATGGGTCCTAATGTACAATGTATAGCACAATCTAATGTTAGGTAATACTAGCTTATTGTAGTTGTAAAATGTATTTGCATGAATGTGGAAATTTTTAGCAAGAAATTCTTGTGCATACTCAGAATGCTGTCACTACCAATACCCCATTTTGACAGATGTCTTAGAGGTTGTGTGTTCACTGGTCAGTTCTAATAGAACCATTTATCTGTCTGAAGGAATAGGTTTATTGGATTTAGATAAGGGATGAAATATAGGAAGTGACCAAAACCCTGATATAAATCTTTATTGGAATATAGAAAGTGACCACAGTATCACATAAACATGTCAGAATAGGAACATTTCCCTCCTGAACTTTCTTATAGTGTTTAGTTATGTTTTATAATGTTTATGCTCATCTTTACAAGAAAAGTGTGTCGAATATTTGAAAAATATAGGAAAAGTAGTGATAAAAACACAATATTCATGTATGGATTGTTCTTATATTTTATTATGTTTTGATTTTTGTGTACTTAAACACTATATATATCTGTTTTCTTACATTATTCCTCATTTCCCTCCTCAGCTTTGATAAATATTGTCTTGTATGGGTCCCATAGCTATAATTCTACATATTCTTATATTATTCGTCATTTTCCTCCTCAGCTTTGATAAATATTGTCTTCTATGGGTCCCATAGCTACAATTCCACATATAAAACACTTTATAATAATTATTTTTTTAAAACAATTACATGTAAGTAACAAAAAATCTTTCAAATGGGTTGCATTGTTACATAAGTGGTTCATATTTTCAATTAAGAAGTGCCCTTTGATCTCTTAACTGTGACAAGTATTTAGTTAACCAGGTAAAAGTGAAATACTATAGGTATATTTTTCCTTTTGTCATGTAGCAATTGTTGAAATTGTAATGTATTAATTTAACCTTTAACCATTTTGTAAAGTACACCAAACATTATCCTATATCTGGCAAAAAAATCTTTCATGTCAGACTTTACATGCAAATTGTAATTTGTTATCATAATATAATCCTTGCTGATTTCATTTGTGTTCATAGAAAAAGGAAGACATTTAAAGAGAAAAAAATAGACTGTGTACGAGTATAAGAAACATTTTTTATATTTTACAAAAAATGTGAAATTGAGGTTAATTTCCTACAAAAAAAAACCATTGAAGAAAATCTTTTAAATTTTAATGAATTATCAGATCATGAAAAGTTTCTCATATGTCCATCAACACCACAGCAAGTAGAAAATATAAACATGCTCTTTTATTATACAATCATTAGGCCAGGGGATCCATAACTAGTTGAAAGTACTATTTTTTACTCTCTTTTAAAAGCTTTACTTGTTTATATGTATTTGTTCTTGCTGTTTATATATATATATGTTTTATCACAAATCATATGAAAATTTGATTTGTTTAGTATTGGAAATTTTACTTTTTTCTGCTTTTACATAAACCCCTAACCTAGACTAGTTTCTGTTTTTTGTCTGTAACACTGTGTCCAAGTATAAAAACATACACTTAAAGCCCAGCCAACATCTAGATGTAAATGTATAGTCCCTGTGATGATCAAATACAAGTATAAATTATATTGATTTTATGTTGTTTTATGAAAACTGACAGAATTTTATAGATAAGTAATTGAGTTTTTAGCAAGATAACTTGCTTAGTCTAGCAAAAATAGAGACCTGTTTTGTCATTTTAACCAATCACTTTCCACAGTGAAACAAGCTACAAATCACATGGATAGTTTAGTAAATTCAAGGGTAGCAGGGGCTGTTATATGAAAGTTTGTATTTATAATAACATGTAATATGTGAATAAGGCATTTTTCTTCACATTTGTTTTAGGATATGTCCCTTTCATAGACCAGCTTGGACTAATAAAGCCAATGATTCTATTAAATTTTCCAGCATGTTTGCCTGTGAGTTAAGATTACTACAGAAGATAAACTTAGGGCTACTTTCTTCTGTATATGCACTCACTGCACCAAATTTGAATTTTTTTAATCATTTAGACAGAAATGTTTGTAAACCATTCATTTGACTCCAAGTTACATAACCATGATAACAAACAAAACTTCCTGTAAATGATAGATTAGATATGCAAACTTGAAAATTCAAAACATTTTCAAAAATACATGATAGGGGCCTGGGTGACCGAGTTGTCTAGGTTGTTTGATTTAAACGTACCTATACAGATCACTGTAGCCTATCACCTATACAGCCAAAGTTTGGGCATGACTTTGTACCATACAAAAAATGGATTGTGTTAAACTGTTTAACAGTGATAATGTTTGTCAGTTAACTGCCCAAGGTCGGAGGTTCTATCACTGGCTTCCTCCACCAGTAAAACTCACCGCCGCAATATGACTGAAATATTGTTGAAAGTGGCGTTTAACCCCAATCAAACAAACAAAACAAATACATGATTTTCAATATTTGGAAATTTAGAACCATTGGAACTGAAATAAAATACAATTCTTAAATGAAAGATATATGTGTTTACTTTCAGCAGAAGTTTGCTTTTCAATCCTAAGGTGCTTCTGGTTAAACTTTTACAGGATAAGTATAAAAATGAGCAAAACATATGTAATATAAAAATAGGAGACATGGCAAGGATGTCCATGAGACAGCCATACATTAAATAACAGTAGAATTGAAACAGGTCCCATTATGTCTTCAATATTGAACTGGAGTCCATACAATGATGGAAACAACCTTCAAATACTAAGTTCATAAAAATATTTTCATAATCCTTTATATTTGAACTTTAATAAACTTAAAATCTCCAAATAGATACAATAGATGAACTGTTCCACAATTTGTAGAATTATATTTGACAACAATTTCTTCCTAATGAAATATAAACTGGGGATAGTGGCCCTTCCTATTTGCTTTAAGATCATCTTGTCTGAAAATTTTTGGCCTCTGTGTTGTCTGCTTTAACTTGCATCCTATTAACTTATCCAAAAGATGGCCAACGCTGTTGTCTTTTGTTTAGCATATGACTTAATGAAAAATTGGTTAAAAGGTCCAATGCTTGTCATTTAGGACCTTAAATGTGTCCACTCTTAAAATATGGCTGGTAGATATGACAGCCAACCAAATTGCACACCACAGTCTAACCAACTGAACAAAGGACCAAGATTATCTGGAATATTGCTTGATCATACAACCCCAAGTTTTGGTGAAATGATTTAAGGTTGGTCCTATTTCAGATTTGTTTTGCATCTCCTTCAGTCAGATGAAATGACTGCTCAGCCAGGCTTTGTTTGACTTAGAACCCTCTAGGAAATTTGGTTCAAGATCATCTTTGATAATAGTAAACTTAGCTAAGAAACAGTGTTGTGTTGTCTAACATGTTTGTTGTACACTATTTTTACAATAACTTTTCCCAATAGTTTTCAAGTTATTTCCAGATTTTTCACTTATTTATTTTTCACTTTCGCGAATGGTATGATTTTAAATTTTGTATCATAAAATAAGCACTGACAGAAAAAATGGTTGAATAGTTTGGATTCTTTTACTTTTAGTTTGGATTCTTTTACTTTTAGTTTGGATTCTTTTACTTTTGCTAGTGTCAATGGTTAATCTTCCTATTATTCCAGTCAAGGGTAATCTTTGTATTATTCCAGTCAATCTGAATGATAATTATCTTAATATCCTTGCCAAAACATGTTTACACCTATCATAAAATATATCATTAACATTATAAAATTTGTATATCTATAGATGTTAAATTTCAATGACCTTTTAAAGACTGGATCTACTGAAAGTTTATCTCATAAAGCACATAATGATAGTATCATTAGGTCTCTCTTTAGTGTTTGACATAAACCCCTTACTGTTTACATTAAAATAGAAAACATTAAATAAAGTTATAAACTTTCAATCAGTCGATTTAACTATTAATATTGTATAATGACAACTTAACTTAACAATAAATAGTTGTAAACACAATAAAAACTTTAAACTATTACTTGGAACATATTTTCTTAACAAAGTGGTCAATTTGTAATAATTATCCCCAATGATGTTCCCCAGGAGGATCAAAGGTATACTCTCTACCTGTGTCCAGGTAACATCAAAGGACAGCTACCAGATATCTCTGATTGTTCTTCTCGGTGATTTATGTGGCCACATTGACTCATTTCCAATGGGTAGGCTCCCATTTCAGATGGAATCATTGAACAAATTATAACAGTTTCTTTATTTACTTTGATTATCTATTTTTCACACCTCGAACAATTCAGATCATTTCTTACTGTCTAGAAGTCTGGTCATAAGTATTGTAAGTATATCTTTTTAAACCTAAAGTGTCCAGCAATTCTACAAGTATTATAACAGGTACCTCTTTTACAAAATGCATTTACTGGTTATTAACTATTATTTTTAAATCAGATATTCATTTTAAGCAGAAATTTTGCTATTTTCAGACTTTGTAGAGATACAGTAAGTGTTTTCTTAAAAATACAGTTGTCAGTTAAGAATAGAGTTGTTCAAGAAAAGTCATCTGGACCAACTTCCTGTGCAATTTTTGCATTTGGCTAGATTGGCTCAATTTTGTTTTATGTTTTTAATTATTTTGTAAGAACCATGTAATATTATTATTATTCAAGAGCAGCTAATGGGAAACAAGTGCATTAAATATGATCCTTCAATAATTTGAATTCTATTTTATTCAGTCACTTAATTGGTGGTGAATACACCAATAAGTGAAATGACAGTAGAAGAATCCTTTGGGTCAGGGACTAGAAACCTGGTAATGTTATAAAAATTAAAAAGTGATAGCATGGTTCCCTCAGAATCAAAATTAAAGGTGTGTTTGAAGAACCTGTTAAATAGGGTCCTCAGTAACAGTTACTCTGCAATAATTTCAGAGATAAAGTATAAATGTCAATGAGACTGTACCACATCTCACAAAGCAGGTAGCAAAAGTTAAAATCTAAAAGTCACAATAAAGTCCTGAATAAGGGTGGAATCCCACTCCTTATTTATTTGGAAGGCATTATTTATTGTCGGTTGTTGATTGCATGTTTTTAACAACCTCTAAAGTCACCCTTTAATACCACACGTGATATATTTTAATTGCAGGTAAACCTTTACATAACCTTACTTGTTATTAAAGTCAATTTTGGGTGGCCTGCTACTTAATGAAGCTTTTTGCTAAGATTTGTCATGATACATAAACTTTATTGAATTTCTGATGGAATGTCAGGTGAACTATAAACATTTTCTGGGTGGATTTACTTCATATGTATGATATATTGGACCATTGTTGTTATATTTCACAAATTGAGAAAAAAGTCTAATACTGGGGAAAAAAATCTATCAGATGAAATGTTTTTGATGAATCGTGGTCATAAAATTTGGCGACAGAGGTTAACTTGTCAAATTTATACTAATACATTACTTATCCATGATGAAAACCCTGTCAAAATTAGTAAGGTTATAAAGTTAATCACATCAAATATTTGATTAAGTAATACTTCTGTCTTTTATAGACATTTTCCTTATTTGTGAAAAATCATTTTTTGTTTGGTTGTTTATTTGTTATCAGACCAATAGTGTAGTACTTCTTTCAAAATTCTTTCGGTAACCCTAGTAAGTGTCAACTGTTATAACATATATTTAGTATGGTGGCTACTTTACTTCAATAAACAGCAACCCATACATGAGGTACTAGATTATGTAATAAAAAGGTTTTCATCCCATAGTTCTTCTATTGCTGCTTTTGTTTTCTTTGATTTTTACTTTGTTTAACTAGTTTAACCCTACCACATGTATCATGTGCCTGTCCCAAGTCAGGAATGCAGTCATAGGTTTGTCTCTGTGTTATATTTTTTGTTACATGTATGTTTTTGATAATATAAAGTAAAAGCAGAATTATTTTATGTATACATGTTTTTATTTTTGTTTTGGGTGATTTAGAGCTTATCACAAGGAGTGGAATTCCTCCCTGGTTGAAAGCCTTGTGGAGACCTCTAGATTTGTAAATTACTCTGTTTTTTGTTGATAGACTGCAGTCTCTGACATTTACCCCATATATTTTCATTTTCATACCACCATCAAGTGAACAAATCATAGGTTTTATTGTAACGTATGCGGGTTCCAATCCAGGGAACTTTGGGGTAATAGGACTTTTTTCTCAAATGAATTTATTGCTTTTAGGGCTTAGATTTGATACATGTAACACAGATAAAAATATTAATTCAGGAAGGTTTCAATACTGGAACTAATGAAAATTGTTGCTATAGTCTTATCAAGAGTATACAAACATTAAGGTTCTCAGCCTAAGAACATTCCATGCCTGTCCAGGTTATGTTTTAGGAAGCATAGTTATATGTGATGCTTTATATGAACATGATCTTATGTTGTTTTTATTGATACTCTAAATTAGGGTTCTGATGTAAAACGTATTGATTATACCACAATTGTTACATCATATATAATAGAATTTCATTTTACATTAAATACCATTCATCTTGAATGTTCACATATTGATGAACTGTCAAAAGGATTTAGTATTATATACAGTGAAGTATGTTGCCCATTATAAAACTATTGTAGATAATTTCATTTAATCAAAATAACATCTCTGTATTTTAATATTTCAAATTTTTTATACACTGAAATATTAAATTATGAAGTATCTGTTGTAACGATTTTCTAAATCTGAAATAACAACTTCTCAGATTGTTGTATGCATGGTGGTCCTATTGTATATAAATCCCATTTTATGGCATTAAATAATGACTCCGTAGTAAGTGCTTGTTTCCCCATCTTAACTGGTTCCTCATCTCAACTGGAAAATTGAACAAGTTTTTATTTTTGAAATGTAAAATATATGTAAGTACATGTAATAATATCATATCTCACAGTCAGTTTTAGTTTGAATAATCACGTTGGATGTATGCTCATGAAATATAACTCTGTGCTCACACTTGTTTGCAACTGATGGTTGCAGGACACTAGCAATGCTTTAGTGACATGACACCTAGCAATGCTGATGATTACTGGACAGTTTACAATGCTGACAGTTACAGGACACTTAAGAATGCTGACAGTTACAGGACACCTAGCAATGCTGATGGTTACTGGACAGTTTACAATTCTGACAGTTACAGGATACTTAAGAATGCTGACAGTTACAGGACGTCTAGCAATGCTGATGGATACTGGACAGTTTACAATTCTGACAGTCACAGGGTACTTAAGAATGCTGACAGTTACAGGACGTCTAGCAATGCTGATGGATACTGGACAGTTTACAATGCTGACAGTTACAGGACACTTAACAGTCCCAACAGCTGCAGGACAACTAGCAATGCTAATGGTTACAGGTCATCTAACAATCCCAACAGCTACAGGACACCTATCAATGCTAATGGCTACAGGACACCTAGCAATGCTATTGGTTACAGGTCATCTAACAATCCTGACAGTTACAGGACACCTAACAGTCCTGACAGTTACAGGACACCTAGCAATGCTATTGGTTACAGGTCATCTAACAATCCCAACAGCTACAGGACACCTAACAAACCTGACAGTTACAGGACACCTAACAATCCTAACAGTTACAGGACACCTAGCAATGCTGATGGTAACAGGACACCTAGCAATACATCAAACATACTAATAATTTGTTTTCTGTAACATGTGGAAGACTATCAATACAAGTATCAATTAGGAAGGATATTTGTTCAATTTCATGTTTTGTCAAAATCAATTACGTTGAATTTTTGGCTATGTCAGATAATTGCTGTCATTTCAGAATTTTGCTTATCTCAAAACAGAGAACAACATTTGAGCCACAATATTGTATATATTGTTGATATTGTATTGACTATTTTATTTTTCCAAAAATTCAAATATTTTAAATTTGCTGGAATTTTTATGCCCCCGCCTTTAGGCGTCGGGGGCATTAAGTTTTACCCCTGTACGTCCGTCCGTACGTCCGTACGTACGTA
>JARWCS010092049.1:0-15289 GCA_034783895.1 Geukensia demissa | reverse complement strand
TTAAATCGTTTGAGAACAAAATTAACGTCCATCATTTACCAGAAATAAGGAAAGTAATATTTAAATAACGTTTTGTTATCTCTCTTTATGGTAGATAGCGTTTTACATAGCTGTTAGTTGCAGCAAAAACAGCATGGTCAAAAAGGTTATTTTCTGATGCGGATTAATCTTCGGACAGTCATGAATATTCATTGTTCTATTTGATAATGAGGTGTGAGGAGGATGGCCTTCCATTGAACGAGTTTACAGATTGGCAAATTCCCCTAGTTTTAAATATTGTGTCCCTCGAGTAAACAGTACTTCGGTACTTTGATTTTTAGACCTTGTGCCTTTTCCCATTCCATAATACTGTGTAAGCATTTACTTGTCTTGTTTATATATTGCCTAAATCTACAAGAACATAATCAGGATTAGGGGACACACGTTGTTTTATTTTTCTTAAGCAAACAAAATTTGGGGATGAAAGGGAATCACCTTGTCTGTCTGTCTGTCTATCTGTCCATCCATTTGTTCACATACCTTGTAAGCACATATCCTGCGTAACTGTTGAATGGATTTCAGTGAAACTTTACATGAACATAAAACACAATATGTAGATAAGCATATAGGAAGGAAATTCATTGCGGCTTGTTGGATCTTGGTTCGCCTTATGCAGGGGAATCCTTTGGGAGATTTGCTCACCTCATGTCTTGTTTTGAAGACAGTTAATCCAGAAGTAAAATTTTTTTCAACAGAGCTGGTGAGACAGTTTTACCGTCATCAAAGAGACCTCGATTAGATCCAACGTTTTTACGTATGTTGGAAACCTATCCAGGAATGTACAGGCCATCAGAGCTAGAAAGAGCCCAAATTTATGTAAGTTCAGTAAAACACACATGATTATCTTAATCTTGAGAAAAAAATTTAAGTTTTGCAGACTTTGAGCATGTTTGGAGACGGATTTCCTGTACATACAGATTTTATGATAAAATTATCTGCAACTTTGACTACTTGATAGAAACCAAAAAAAATGTCTTTTTCTCCAATAAAAATTGTAGATGTCTTACTGCAACTGTTATTTTTATCGATACTAATTTTAAATTTTAACAATTATTTTATTATATAATAATAAATAAATTAGTTAATTAAAATAGGAGTGGGGAATTAATTGCAACACTTTCTTAAAAGAGTTAAGGAATTCATAATCTCATTCGATGTATTTTAAAAAGTGAGCTGTCAGGCATTTATTCTATGTTTTTGGAAAAAAAACCCTCTTGTACTGCTAAGTAGCAGCCACCCATATCTTCGGGGAAAGACTTAATTGAAAACCATGATTATTTTCTCTATTCTTTGTTTAGGAAAGAACATCTGCTATAATTAAAGAGTTGGCCTCTCTCACTAATACACAGGAGGAGTTTAAAAAACAAATCCTTGCAGCACAGGACCGTGGAGATGTGGAGACTGCTAAAACATTACAAGATCAATATGACCAGAACCTTAAAAAAATGGATAAACTACTCGCTGAACAGACAGAAATGAAGAAAATGAGAAAGTAAGAAATACCATATTGCAGTCAGCCAGAAATGTGCCGGTCCACCGGAACCGTCCGGCAAAAATCTTGTCGGACCGGCAATTTCGAATTTCGTGCCTGACCAAAAGACAGGAAATTAAATTAATGGTGCTTTGGACTGGTAGTAACTTTTTGTGAACCTGACCGATTGGTTAGCGACATTTCCTCTATATAGATAGCTGAAAAAAGTTTTTAAATTTGGATTGCTAAAAATACATCAAACTATTTCCTAACCTAGTACCCTGGTCTATATTTTTCGTAAAATGCTTCAATATTTGAGGCAACTGTAAGGCAGCTTAGGATATTGACTGAGGTATTTATCTTTCTTCCTTCACGTTAGCATGGCAAATGCTGATTGGTCAAATCTTTGTTTTCTTCACTCCCATAAAACCTTCAAACTATTTTGTCCCTTTACTTAAAAATTTCGGTCAAACACAAATTTGTTCAGTCAGGCAGGTTTCTTTAGCTGGCCTGACCGAAGGACAGGCACAAAATTCTAGCTTTCGGGAAGACTTGTATTCCTAGTATTAATCACCCCTGTTGCTATAAGTACTCAGTATGGACACATTATAAAAGCCATTAAGAAAAAAGATCTAAACTTTACAAATTTATTTGACAGATAATGAAAAGACAATAAATGGTCACTGGGCAAAATATTAAAATGCTTTTTAAAAATGGATAAAACCATAGGTCAGAGGTGTTCAAAATTCGGACGACGATCTAAAAACATGACCAAAAGAACCCCATTTATAAACAAAATGGTAAATCAAATCACATATTCGTATATGTTTACATACTTTTGTTACAAAGCATATCTTGTTTTACAGAGCATCCAGAATGTCCAGATTGGGTTATGATGATGAAGACACTGGTAAGCGTTAGACAATATTTTAATGTGGTAGACATGGTTTTAGGGAGAAAACTCTTGAAATCAGTAATATGTTTATACTATTTTGTTAAGAACCTAAAATGAAAGTACAAATTCACCACAAAGAGTAAACAATGCAATCTTCTGTCACTAAATAAATCATGACATAAACAAGTAGATACATCACAAATCGTGACCAGATGAACTCAGTATGTGTTCTGAAATCAATTTTGACAATAATCTGCAAATAATTTTTATACAATAGTTAACTATGCAGAACATAACATCAGTGCCCAACAACACATGTTAAAAAAGAAACAGATTTGTGCTGTCAGCTTTTACTAAAAATGTTAAAGTATACATCTTATTCTGTAAAATGTCACATTATTTTTATAAATGTTTGTCTTGGTGTCACTGTTAAAAAAAAAATAAATGTTATAAAATGTTTTATACACAAAAGCTAAAAAAAATCTGACATTAATATCAACAATATTAGAGGCATGGGTTTATTCTTACTAAATGGTAACAGAAAAATCAAAAGGTTACCAGTTACAAATGATAGTCAGGTGGTTGACTTTAACTAAAGGCATTTCATTGGGTGAAAAATCCAATCGAGAAAAATAAATTAATGATACATTTTGCATGATCCTATATGATGAAGCAATAAAGGATTTTGTATCATTGCAGGTTCAGAAATACAGAGTGGTGGGTCATCACCATGTGGAGATAACTCAGCAGATGGGGATGATTTTTCTGCCCATCTACGAGGACAGTTTGACCCTTCACAGTTGAGTCAGCTGACAAAATCAAAGTTCATGAATGACACACTATTTGATGAGGGACTTAGAATTGCACAACAATATGGGATGGAAGGTTTTGCTGAAGAATTGAAAGGCCTGAAAGAACCAGAAAAAGATGGAATTGAGGAATTAGCTAACACTGGATCATTTAGTAAAAATAATGGACAGTCCTCTGAAGACAATTCACAAACTGCTGTAATAAATCCATCCAATGGAATGTCACAAAATAATCATGTGACCAGTGACTCTAATGTAGTTGGGAAATCAAATGAAATTCCTGTTAATGGAGATTCCTGAAAAATTCTCATAATTGTTTAGGTGTTCAATTTGTTTACTATGAAATATTTTATCATGTGATTATGATCTCCTTGTTGATTGGCTGATGTTGCATTTATACTGTCATCATATTATATTATGTTTGTTACCATTGTTAAAATCATGTTTTTTATAAAATCTTTAGTGCAAAAAGGTATTCAAAAAACTGCTAACAGATAGATTTTTGAAGTAAATTTTCAATTTTTTTTTTAGGTTTTTAGACAATTGTTTTTCTGCTTGAGGGTGTAAATATGGTTATCAGGACTTTTCATCTGTATAGACCCTTTTACTGATGCTGCATTCCTGCTTTTGAAGCTTGTGTGGAAGCAGCTACGGGGTGTACGAAATTTGACGACACAATGGTTCTTACGTCATATTTGATTGTCCATCGACATCATTTTCCCGGGAAAAATATGTTATTTTCCACCCAAAATTACAGGAACGCAGTTACAGTAAAATGGTGTATTGGATTACATATAAAATCTCCCTCATTAGGCGTTATGTTTAATAACCAATCAGAAAAATCTTTTCTGGAAATTATGATTGTACAGTATGTACAAGGGCTGTACAAAAGGAAAGATATGGGGCAATATTTAGGAGACCATACTCCATCTTCGTAAGAAACAATGGAAAATTGTTGAATACATTTATATCTACCTCCAATAGGTGGTGCACTTATTTTTTTATTATGTAGGTTGGTAGGTATTTAGGATGGTTTCTAAGTTTCTGGTTGCTAGGGGCCTTCTTGTACTTGCAGTGAGGTGCGAGTTTTTACTCCGTGTTGAAGGCCTCATTGTGACTTTGAGATGAAGAACAGCAATCAAAGCGCTGCTCCTTTGCTTGGTATTTACTTGTACATATGAGATTTTTGTGTCATGAATGTTTACACCATATCCCTTTTTTCTATTAAGTAAAAATTTGTTCTTGGAATATCTTTAATTATGTTAAGTTTGGTTCTGATGTGCTTGTCTGATCCTTATAGATATTGACAAAAATATCAAATTTTGTACCAAAAAAGTTATGATACAGTATTTTCAAATTCAATGCAATTTTTATATGTCATGTGGACATTTTTGATGTAGATGTTGTATGAATTCCTATGAGGGTGTAAATTACAAATATATACAGGTTGCCCTTAGGCCTTCAATAATGGACACATATCCACACTAAAGGCAGGCTATAAATACTCCCTCCCCCAAAAAAGAAATAAGAGTATACTCAAATCTTAAACTATGGGTTTATGATGTAAAACAAGTAATGCGTAAAAAGCTAGACATTCACTGGATTAAAAGTGCCTGGCTTGAATCAGGCATATAAACTGTGTTGCGAAGTAAAATTTGTTATTGAGTACTCATCACCTAACCTAGAAGAGTGGCGTGAGAAAACGAGAAAATAACTTTAACCACGAACTGTACAAGATTAAGGTTTTGACTCGCTATTAAATGCGACGAAAATAACAGGTAAAACAAGAGACGAGAGGATGAAACGATCTCGTAAAAGTACCATCTGTTTCTGAAAACCCGTTCAAAATCAAAACACAGTTGATACCAAACCAAGTTCTCGTAAACTACGACATCATTTAAAACACGTTTGGCTGGACTTATTGTAAGTTATAATTAATAACCATAGAAAACAAGTATATGAATCATCTTCACCAAAATGTAAATTAAGATTTAATAAGTAAATACGACTGCAAATGTAGAATTTTTATACGACCGGGGTTTATCACATCCTAATTGTGTTAAAAAATCACATAAAAAGCATATCAATCGCACCATTAGATCTCACTGTTGGGTTAAACAAACTCATCAACAAAGGGTACAGTTTCGACGTGGCAGTCAGAGCATTTAAACTGCTTTTTGTTAGTATAGATATGATAATTTACTTCAAGCTTCCTTATACATTTATTAATAAATTTGGCATTGCATCAGTATTGTAATTCGTCCACTTTCTTGACAACTATAACACAGTTTTGAATCGTCAGATATACCGTGCATGATAGCATCTACTGTTGAGAGGCTTTATGTCTTATCTTCAGACATCTCACACCGAGCTTACTTTCAGTAACTGTGAGAATTCATTAGAGAAATTTCGTCTTTCAGTCTGTATTTTTGTTTATAATGTGTATTCTAATTCGGATACTCCCTAGTCTGGTAGGGTGACTTTCTGTTTGATCTTGATAGTTCGTCTGCTACTGCTTTTCTTTTCCTTGATTCTGTTATTGACCATTTGTTTGATGGAGTGTTGAGAACCCAACATGTATCATGTGCATATGTCAAGAAAGGATTGAGATCACAGAGGAAACGAAAGAAAACCGAAGGACCAGACAAAAGAGAAAAACGCTTGACTCGAAAATCTAGAACCAAAAAATACGGGACATGACACATATTCATATAAATAAAACAATATACAATTATGACCAATGCAGACCCCCATAAAAAACCATGGACTAAAAACAGATTGTGCGGAAGGGTAAGCAGTTTTGCATCTTTAAATACACCCGCCGCAGTGTCCATTTTCCAATCCGTCTAAGTCATTCAAGGCAAAATTTGAAGGCTCCTTGGAATCTTAATATCCAGCCTGCTTTTGTTAACTCTGCTATATCACAGTAAAAGGTCCTTCTTCATGTGTTTGTAATATATACATTTTTGATAAAAGCAGTATTATTGTACGTATACAAGATATAGTGGGGTGCTATTTAAAGCTTCTCACATGAATTGGTATCCCATCCTTGTTGAAAGCCTCTACATTAAAAAATTTCGTCTGTTTCCCTTGTGATTAGGGTGCAGTCTCTCTGTTACTTACCGTATATCATTTCATTTTCTTCAAAGTTGTCCTTTGACCACTTGTTATACAAGAACAGATTCGGCAAGTGCAGTTAAATACAAACAATAGCATTATATTGATGATCAAAATCAAAAAGTGAACTAAGTCGCCAAATCAGAAGTTAAATTTTAATTATTTATTATTTTCATTATTTCATTAAAACAAGAAAAAGTCAATTTCGGAAATATTTTGCGTTGTCGAGACAAAAATTGTTCAATATACCGTTTGTGAATTACATCGATAGCGACTATACACCGGCTTCACGACGGGTGTCACGAGTACAGCGGGAGTTCCTTATCCATCCGGAAAAATCAAGTTATCAGGAGTTGCGTACTTCTTCGCAGTACCTGAACTTACACTAGTTTAAGTGATTAAGAACAGGCACATAGAGTGTGTGATGGTATTAAAAAGTTTTGTGTTTTTTTAAATCTGATTTCTTGAGACACAAGATAAACTTTTCGCAGAAAAATATTTGTAGTTTCGATTAAATGCATTAATAGAACACGATTTATGGGCACGCTAAAGTCAAAGACCACAAGAACGTATAGATACAACTTTATATGTCTGTAAAGTTTTTGCTACATCTAAGTGATTTATGTCTTAAAATAACATAAGTATAAAAGAAAGCATAAAGCTAAAAATGCAGTCAAAAAACAAAAAGTTAACATTGTCTCAAGCTCCATTGGTTATTTTGTAAAACGCGAACAATTTGAATTTTAGCCAAAAAGCACTTGAAATACTTAACAGGAGTATAAATACTCATCAAGTATGTTATTAGCAATGAATTATTGTGATCTTTTACTTTTGATTGTAACAAAACTCGTTCAAGTTCTACATTCGAAACAAACTAAAAGTTAAAAAATGAACCAAGGCATGAACTTCTTCATATAACATGAGTGAGACGAGGTGTTCTGGGAGGATAAGCATTCCTTGTCCTGTGCGCAATATCCGTCGCTGAATCATTGAACTCAAATCCGAGTACACGTCAAACGAGAATAGGTAAGTACATTTTTGAATTATCATAACAGTTCCACAAATAGTTGAGATATTCTGATATCAAGTAAATAATGATTTGAATTTAACATAGGCTTTGTTGACCTCCTTTTCATATATGTCAAAGTCTAATTCTATAAAATACAAAAGTTTGTTCAAGGAGTTTAAACTTACTATGAATTTTCTAACAATATGTCTTTTAATTGTGGGGCTACTGTGGTTAAACATGTTTAACCATGCATCCAATCTATCTGTCTATACTGTTTTCGGTACAGTGTAGAATACCATCAAGAGAGATCAAAACCCAAAGTCAAAACAGACAAGACAAATCTGAAACAAACTTAAAGATCAAACAAAATATCCTTCTTTCAAGTTTGTAATAATTTTACTAATGACCAATATTCTCTTGGACTTTCAGATTGAAGGTTATCCTATTTATCTACAATTAACTGTTTAAAGTCACCTATTCCGCTTGGTTGTAATTTGTTAAAATATTTGAACCGCGTGTATTGCATTTCTAAATGCTATAGATTTCTAGTATGCCAGAGATTAAAATAACATAAAAAGACAAAATATATAATTATTAATACTCTGCATTGAAATTGTTATGAAAAAAAATACAACATTGCACATGGTATAATATGCAAGGAAACGCCATGACACTTAACACAAATCGCTTAATTTTTTCAACTTCACCCTAATAATTTTAAAAGACAACTATACAGTCCGCCAAAAGTTAAGCATCACCTTGGTTTTGATAATATTTATCTTTTTGTGACAGACAAAAAAATGGTTAAGACATTTAATTTGCTAGTAAACCTTTATTTCTTTATTAAATATGAATCAAAGACCTTTATTAAATCAGTGATCCGAATTGACAAACGACATTTATTGTACATATTGACCAAATCAAAAACGGGCGAAAAATCAACAACACAAAAGACGATTTTGGGGTTTACCTGAAGATCTGTTTAACACTCTTTTCAAAATGATACAAGTATAACATTTATTCGGATGAATTATGAGTAAAAAAAACTGTAAACTGTCATTTTACGTTAATATCGTTAGTATCTGGAATAACCTTCGCCCTTCCGGTATAAATGTTCAACACGCATCCTCATTCCCCTGACCAAACGCCGAAGCCTATAGTGTGGAAACCTCTGCCATTCGACGATAAGAGCGACCCGTTATTTATTCGGGTTTTGATATTTCGGTTGTCGCTGATTGATTTTACGACCGATAAAGCCCCATACATGTTCGATCAATTTCATGTCTGGTGACATGAAGGGCCATGGAAATGTTTCAATGGACCCTGCTTCAATAAAGCCCCTTACAATCCGCGCTCGATGTGGCCGAGCGTTGTCATCTTGGAACTCTGGTCTGTCTGCAAGTGAATAATTCTCGAAATGAGGCAAAACATGGCTGTCCAAGATGCCATATCGACCTCAGATTTTTTGGAATTTTAGTTGTTAAAGCTAACTATGTTTTCAAGATTTGTGAAAGCGCCTCTACTTATGATAAAATGGTTTTAATGGGAATCTTAAGGTATTACCTGTGCAATGGGTCTATAATATATAGGTCCATTCCTTATTTAAGTAGTCATTACTAGAAGATTACCCCCAATCCCTGAAAAATAGACGGAAACATTAAAATAAAAGACAATAATAGTAGTTTTGTAGCCAAAATTGGAAAATTAGGCGATTACAGATGTTTCCCGATTTGAGCATTTAACAACAGATTGCAAAAGATTTAAAGTTAGACTTATTTTATTACTTCATCAAGTTTCCTTATTTTGACACATTATGGGTACAATTTCGACAGTATTTCACCTCAAAAATAAAAAAAAATAGTACCACTTATTCTGGACTTTAAAATGAACAGTATATTTTTGGATAAGGCTTTGCACAGGGGTGAACTAACACTTTGAACTTTAATCTAACGATGATAGTACAATAATATGGGCATAGAAAGAAGGACGGAATACAGAAAAATGGGAGATTTCAGTATTATAGAATTTGTAATGCTGTATGGAAACTTTACCTAGGTAAACTGATAAACATTGACAGTCCTTGGTCAGTTTTGTCTTCTTTTAGAATTTCAATTAAATTGAAGAAATCGATCTTCCTTTACTTTACTGGATTCAAAAATTTGATTTTTTACACTGTATACTCCTATTCCTCATTCAAAACCCAAAAACAAATTAAGAGCCTTAGTTCACCCCTGTTTTGTTAAAAAGGATGACAAACGAAGATACAAATATGTGGTCCTAGGGAGTGACAAACCTTATTTTGTTATTGTTAATACCTCTGATTCTAACAAAAAGTACTCTGAAAATGACATTTGCGGAATGCTAGATTTTTCTAGATTGACAACATTTTTGTAATTTTGTCTGACGTGTGTTTCAACAGACTGTCACCATTCCGATGGGGAGCACTTATGCACCCCTTCTCGCCGATATATTCCTTTATTCGTATGAAGCTGACTTCATACAGAACCTGCCACAGAGAAAAGATAAAAAATGGCTCAATCTTTTGGTTTTACATTCCTGTAACTGAATAGCTCTAAAGGAGTAGGTACGTTAAGCCCCATATTTGGGCCAAATTTTAGATTTTCTGAAACAATAATAAGTTGTTGTGAAAATGCTGTTTAATAATCGTCTTTTAATAATTCATCACTTTTTCTTGTATACTTTTCATCATTTCGACAAAATGAGAGGGTACATTTGACTATTTTGACAAGAATTTACCATTTTCGATAAAAATAGTCAATTTTCAAAGTGTTTTGTTCAAAATAAATATGATCGCACAAAAACATGACAAAGATATTTTAACCAAACATTTGTACTTGATAGATCTTTAATTGTGCAAAGTTTGGTCGTGATGTTTTAGTGCGATTTATATTAAAATCCACAAAATAGTATCAAATATTGCATCAAAATAATCAATTTCCTAGTATTTTTACATTTAAAGCATTTTTCTATGTGTCATGTGACCATTGTAGAACTCATTAAATAAAAAATTATCTTGGATTTTCTTTTTATAGACATTAATCAATACAAAAATTATAAAATAAGAGATATTAGCCAATTTTCATTTCTTAGCCAAATTTTTGGGCCAAAAATGGGCGTTAACGACCCTCGTCCTTTGGGTGACTATATATATATATATATATGTTGCCAGCATGTATTTTATTGGAAAATACAGAAACAGCAAAGTAGGTCTGCTTCCTACCTAGACCTAAACCTAGAAATTCACAATAAGGGCGGGTTGAGAACAAAACTTATAGACAATTGATATGACTTAGATTTTCCTATTGTAAACTTTCCGTTCATGTCTAGAAACATTCCAGCAGCACCTGCATACAGAGGGTATATTTCTCAGTTGTCACGTTACTTCTAGGCTTGTGCTTACAGGATTTATTGATAGAGGGCTGAAAAGAAAGCTTCTGAGTCAGGGGTTTCTCAGGGAAAGATTAGGGTCATCACTCCGAAAGTTTTTCGGTCGCCGACGTGATTTGGTTTACCGAAAGAAAATATCCAATTCACAAATGACAATGGATATCTTCCCAATATCTTGAATGCAAATACGTTCCTGTACCGGTTGTGACATCTTTTTCTGCTATACACCGCTTTTATCTACTGAGTAACAAGACGGGTGCCACTAGTAGAGCAGGAGTTGCTTACCTTTCCGGAGCACCTGAACTCACCCTTGTTTTGTAGGGTTCGTGTTACTCCAGCTTTAATTTTCAGTGTAGTGTTGTGTCTTCCGACTTAACGATTTCTCTCTGCCCCAATTAGGTTCTTCGAAATCCTTTCGAACACGTATCATTATTTATTTATTTCATTTTATTAACCAATTTCAAGAAAACTTTGTAATTTTTAAATTAGTGGTATTATGCGTGGAAGATCTTATTACCCAATAAAGTGCTATTAAGGTGTTCGATGTTGAATTTCTAAAAAAATTGTAAATTCCATGTCTCATTTACATCTCTTTATAGTCTTTTATTATTTTTTTTATCAAAAACTTAGGAAAATATAATAGTGCAATAAAACGAAAAATAATATTAAAAATATTCAAATCCTAAGAAATTTAAAACAGGTACAATCAAATACTTTTAAAATGAAATGAATAAATTAAATATTATTCTATATGATTTAACTTCGTCAATACTTTTTTATTTTATTTATTGTTTGAAAATTTGTTCTCGTCCTGAATATGCTTGAACGTTTATCGTTTAACAAAACTCAATCAATTCAAAAAGTAATAAACCAAAATGTATCAAGAAATGTGAAATTTTAACATTAAATATATTTTGACACAAATTTGGTAAGATTTGGACAGTTTTTTACCTTTAAAATATAAAGATAGTACCCCTTACTCTAGAATTTAACAAAAACATTTTATTATTTTGTGACAAGGCTTTGCCCAGGGGTGATCAAACAATGCAATTTATAAAAAATATTGGCAAAATTAACACAGTTGCAATTTTTTTACCCCTACACACCACAACATTTACTGTTTTGAATATTCTACCGCGTGTACCCTGTATATTTTGTATTTATGTTTTTCAAAAATACTTTTATGTTTAATTCTCTGTAACATTGTATTGACATTTTGTGTGAGAATAAACAAAGTAACAATAATATTATTTATCGAAACTTCTTAAGTGGTGGAATTCGTCATAGGTTCATTTGATATTTGCTGTTTTTAAATAGGTTTACAACTCAAATTTGAAGTTTTGAAACAGTCTTTTATTTATTTTTTTTTCTTCGTGTAAATGGATGCCCCAAAGTTCCTATTTCCTTAATGTGTTATTAGGCTTGTGATTTTGTACAATTATAAATAACTTACTAGTTAAATCATGACAGCTGACCATACATTCACTTTGTGGACCGTGTCATCAGAAAAATAATTTGTGCTTTTTTATTAACAAGAATACAACAGTGATTTATTCATGTTATCGGACAAAAGAGGACTTTACTTTTATTTAAATATTAAACATATTTGATTATAAAGGATCAATGTTTAGAAAGTGTCGAAAACTACTATCGATTTGTGTTAAATTTTATTTGTGATATTTGTAACGACGAAGTAGATGTCCCTTATCTACATGTACAGTTGTAAGCATTTAAACTGACCCAATAACGACTGTTAAACTTGGAGACATAGTTACTCCGTTATAACAGCTTTCTCTATTAATTTAGCAAATAATTTGTATCCAGGCTTAAGGAGGTTCGGGTGTCTAATTAAAAATTGATAGAATTTTTTTGTAATTTGTGAACAGATAACCTATATGGTGCTGTTCGAAAAATTACATTAATAAATCGTTTATGTAACGGAACTCGTTTTCAAGGAATGGCTAATCCTACATTTTCTGTTGATTACATTTTTCTCAATATAGAGTACATAAAACGATAGAATTCTAAAATAAAATATGAAAAGATAGCTTCAATCATATATTATCAAATAAAATAAAAAGAAAAAATAGGATCAACGATCGCGTTTTCTTGCTACATCAATAAATCTATAATTCTGTAGTGCAATCCTTTATAAAATCAAGTCATTGGAATTACCTCCCCTGGCACCGTTTAATTCCTAAAATGTAAAAAAAAACTCTTTATCCTCTGTAAATGCATTAAAACGAATATGTCATTAGATGAACAATTACAATTTGATTATCCAGTTTCAATTTCGTAACAGTATGTTTTTTCGAGAAATATAATTTGCAATTATAGAAAAAGTCAATACCACAAGTTTGCGATCCAAGATTTAAGAAGACACCCGAACCTCCTTAAGATCACTTAATGGGGCCTCATGTACCTATGAATGCCCGCTTGCTATCAGGTTTATTTGTCTCTTACTGTAAATACACAAAATACATGCAGGTAAATAATAATGAAAGTAATAAAATTTCAATCTATTTCAAATTAAGGGCATTATATGTCAGTACCAATCCATTAAAAAATTGTACAGAATGTGATTAATTCATATAAAAACCTCACCATACATAAACTTGAGTTAAAGCCAAAAACTTTTGTTGTATATATAACCAGCCTTTGCTTGCCATATGAGCCGTCTACTTTTGAGATTATAATGACATAGAATAAATAAATACTTCAAATTGCCATTTGTGATCGTTCTTGATTTAGTTGACTTCTTAGAGATATACATGTATGGTTTTCTCAAATGATCAAGCATTTACTGACAAACGGTTGTAATCGTGTTATCATATGAGGTATGAAACATACAACAGATTGGCGAGTTTTCCACACCATGTGTCACTTGACTGTTGATATTGCATGTATTTTATAAATACTGCGTCTTAAAACATTAAAACGTTTTAATCATCAAGAAAAAACAAGTTGTCAAGTTATTATCTCAAAAGATTTTAAAAATTCTCAACATTTTCTACACCGTGGGGCAGATGATATTCATCTTACATACACATTTGTTTCTTATTTTACAAATAAAATTACTATTGCAAACATTTTAAGGTATGACCAAATATCACTTCTGAAGTCATTTCTTGGAGGACGCTAGTAGTTAAATTAATCATTTTATTTTAGAAAAATGAATAGATTTCGAAAGTGTATGCAATTAAGAGTATGTGATGGCATTACTTTTAACATTTATCATCATTATATTGATTGATATTTTAAAGTTTAATGTGCCTGTCCGAAGTCTGGAGTCGAGGTCATTTGTTTGATTTTGTCTTTCATATAGTTAATTGTATACAAATGAATAAAATTAAGACAAAAATTGTTTTATTTTTCGTATAAAAGCATTTATTTGGAGCAATAAAAGGCTCATCACAAGGCATGGATTTGCGTCTTTGTTGAAGGCCTTTTTGAGATTTACAAGTTAACTTGTAAACCTAATTGTATGACTGCAAATCTGCTTCATTGTAGGGACATAAAAAGAAAAAATCTGAAAAGTCATCAAAGACTTGGAGAGTATCTTAGTACCAATAGGAGTACTAAGAGTCCTAAGGGACCTGTAGAAAATTGAACTTTATTGTCATATTGTGGATGGCTGTCTCACGGACAATCATGCCACATCTCCTACTTTTATGCTTAAGAAGACACATGCAAATCGACGATATCTATACACCTAGAAAAAAGTTAAGAACCTTAAATATTTTTCAGGATCTTTTAAGGTTTAATTTTTTCGTGCATCAAATCCCAAATTTTTGAATGCAAATCATTTTAAGAAACAATGGCAAGAAGATGGATATCAGAGGCACAGAGATGGCAAATTATTGGCATGAAATCCGCTGATATCTCCTACAAGGCGATAGGTTGACAGTCTAGCTATCATTAAACAGTGATGAGCCGTTTGGTCAGAAAACATGTTGCCACCCAAAACGTAAAGGACCGTCTTCGATCTGTTCGACCAATTGTAACAACCCAACGTGAAAAAAATTCATTTGCAACAATCACCCGTCTTAAAAGGCAGTGGTTACCTAGTCGTAATCTGTCAGCCAGAACAGTAAGAAATCGTTTAAAATCTGCAGGACTTAGATCAAGGAGAGTCTTAAAAAGCCCGACACCTGACGATCGCCATCGCAGGAAGAGGTTGATCAGACGAGAGTAGATTTTTACTCTACGTAACTGATGGTCAAACCCGTAATTGAAGGCATCGTAAAGCAGCTTACACTCCGAGAAACATTGTTCAACAGTGCCTTTTGGTTGGGGTTTAGTTATGGGGCTGTGTCTCGCATGATTGCAAGCTTTGGGAACAATCAATGGTCACCTTACAAGCGAAAAGTTCACCCGAGACGTGCTTACATCTGTAATTTGCCTCATTTTATACTGATTACCACCACCTGTACAGTTATGCCGCAATGGAAGCGGGAGGTTTGACGCGCCGTAAAACCTAGATTTAACCCACCATTTCTTTTGAAATGCCTGTACCAAGTCAGGACCATTGCGGTTACCAA
>JARWCS010091940.1:0-15290 GCA_034783895.1 Geukensia demissa | reverse complement strand
GCATGCTACTCAGAGGCGGATCCAGACTTTTGGAAAAGGGGGGGGGTCCACTTTTTGTGGACCTCTTGATTCATCAATTTTCTCAATTTCCAATGGAGATTATGACCAAAATTTACCCCAAACTTATCATTTTTGCGTTTCAAAGGGGGGGGGGCCCCTTTCCGCTTGGATCCGCCCCTGCTACATGACGCTTTCTACCTGCCCATATATGAAATAACAGTATAAAATATATTTGGATAGTAGACTGTTCTTCGTTAAAAACCTATATAAATTAAGTCTTGTACCATCTATAGATAAAGAAGCATTCTATTATCATTCATGGAATTGAGTGTTGAAGAACTTCTGGTCTCAGTCACAGATTTTACAGTCACAAATTTTTTCTAGCTCTGCTGGCACGTAGCTACAATATCAAATACTACAATTAAATCCCTATCGTTTAACATGCCTAACGTAAAGCTGTATATTTCATACCATTTGGCATGCCCACAGTACACAAGAACATCATAAAAAATGTAAAACTTGATGTGTTGTGTCTGTTTATATCATAAAAAGGCGATTTGCTACGGTAACAGTCGCTCGACGCTTAATGAAATGCATCACAAGAGAGTTCAAAATACATTATGATGTTAAAGTAAAATTTTGATAAGCAATATGGAATTTCTTTGCGAAAGTATTTATAAGTGATTGGCATGGGCAAGATTCTTAAGCATGCAGAACTAAATTGACAACCTGATGTTATTTTCACGTGTAATATAGTGGTCACTGACTGAAAGTTTAAAACTTCCAATTTCATGCATTGGCGATGGCTCAAAATTTGAAGTTTTAACTGTTGACAACTAACTGTGTATGATTTTGGTTTTTTTTTCCTCTTAATTTTCAGTGGATTGAAACACCACTACGACCCTCTGG
Organism: Geukensia demissa; assembly: GCA_034783895.1. Lineage (NCBI taxonomy): Eukaryota > Metazoa > Mollusca > Bivalvia > Mytilida > Mytilidae > Geukensia > Geukensia demissa. The sequence goes on along the minus strand of JARWCS010091940.1, from coordinate 14,381 downwards.
TGAATGTGTTTAAATGTTCTTTCCGGGGTTGTTTATCAATTTTAATAACCGATCGAGCAGTGTCAAAATTGCAAAAGAAAATGAGACACATGGTTTATAACGTTAACAAAGTGATCCTTACATGCAGTGATTGAAGCTATTTGTTAGCAAGCTAAGTGCCTCTAAGAATAAACCGCGTTACGGATTTATAACAGTTTCAAATCAGAACGAACAGAATTTGTCGAATTGCTATCAGTAATACAATTTAACTGATTTTTTTTCTTATTTCACCACGAAACATCTGTTTTAGTCGTTTTATTATGCACCATACCTATTGTTATTCATTCTGTATGTTGTGGTTATGTATATTTGAAATGTTTACGACTGGTAAACGAGTTTCTGATGATGATGATGCAGTTTTTATAATTACATATTAAGAAACAATAATAACATTGTAAAAAATTCTTGACATCATCAAAATATCATAACATGAAAGTGTCATAAGATTCTCTGTACAAATATTATTGGAATGTTTCATTATAAGTATCGTTGGAAATAATAATTTATGTTACAGTTAGGACGACAACAAAATGTTTCGTGCAACCTATCGTTTTATATGTAAATATCCGATATGTTTTATATGATGTCGGTCTTACGTAACAGTTTATTTTATTATTAAATATATGTATGTTCCCGCCACGATAAGGCTGAAATATTGCCGACGTGGCGTTAAGCAACAATCAATCAATCAACAAAATAGTTCGAGAGCCCAATAATAACTGCCATTCGGAAATTAGGTCTTCACCTGTTTTATTCTATTTTTATTCTGCAGAATTACGAATGGTCATGTGATTCCATTTAACAAATGGAATAATGCAACAGATCAAACAGCCACTGTTGACTGTTCATAAGCCTTAAACATGTTAAAAGTTTAGAACATATTTGTGTGAGATATACATACTTGCTGACAGTTTGCAGATATCATTAAATGGATTTAGCGTTTTTCTCTGGAGTATGTGGGTTTGGCTATTTTTCTCTGGAGTATGTAGGTTTGGCTTTTCAAGTTCTGTGCTGTATATGGGCTTGGCTTTTTTCTGTGCTGTATATGGGTTTGGTTTTTTCTCTGGAGTATGTAGGTTTGGTTCATTTTTCTTGTAAGTATGTGGGTTAAGCAGTTTCTCTGTCGAAAATTAAGGTTTGTGCTTTTTCTCTCGAGTGTTTTTGGATTTAACTTTTTCTCTCTATGTCGGTTTTTTATTTTCTCGAGTACGTGGGTTTGGCATTTGTCTTTTTTAATGGAGAATATGGGTTTTGTTTTTTCCTCTCAAATATGAGGATTTGGCGTTTGTTTTTCTGTTTGGTGTTTCACCCTAAAATTATAATTTTTTTCATAGAGCTTTCCAAGGTTTTGTTTACATAACTATCCTGATAAAATTTTACGGTATTTGCATATACTTTGTCATATAGCGAAAGAACATAAACGTATAACAATGTTAGGAGAAAATCTGTCACCTTGTCAAAATATAACCCCATACCTTAGCTCCTCCATAGATTAAATGCTATAATTGAGCAGTAGTTTTAGCGCTTTTACCTCTTCATATTATAAATTCCTTCTTCATATTATTTCAGTAAAAGTAAACGGGAGTTATGATGACCAGATGTTGATGGGTATGATGTTGGTCGTAGTACCCAAGGGAGCTAAAACAGAAACGTTTACAATGGGAGCACCAAAGGTTTGTTACATTTTCACAAAAGCAACACAAAATTTAAGAAGAACATGACATTTTGTTATGATACACGATTATGGGTCTAAATAGCAAACATGATCATTATACCCTTTACAGATTGTCACATGAACGGTTAGAGGTGCGATTAGCATTATTCATTCTAGCCTATAGAATTTTTGAGAATTTGAAGCGCCAAACGATTGGGCTGCAGTAAAATTGGAATAAACTGTTAAACAGTCATATAACTTCCCCACTAAGCTGAATTCTTGCAAGTAAATTGTCAATAAAAGGCATCTTCTCACCAACTCCAATTTTTAATCAAGTCTATATTTTTGTTTTCCCAAAAGTTTTTATTTATAGGCCAGTTTAATTTAATTTGTGTTTGAATGTGACTATCGAAATAACCTCCAAATGAGTTTTTTTATGTTTCGTATAACAAACAATGAAGCTTCAAAAGTTTTCTGTTGACATCACAATTATTACGCAGAATGTTTTGTGTAAATTAAAACACAGCCTTGCCAAATGAACACTGTATTTTTAGTAAAAGCATCTGATAAATACGAATAAGCAAACTCATCGAATAGTAAAATCGACTTTTACAAATAAGCCATTTGTTTCACATGCATAAAACGGTGGGAAATTGTAACATATGCTTATTTAATATGGTGGCAAAGCCTCTTGTATAATATACTTCCAAATATAAACTAAATATCTAATTAAATCAAATAAATTTACATAGGAAATTCACATTATTTTCCAATAATAAGGAGCTGAAAGCCCCAAAGAGGATGTTTTAAATCACAAAAATGTGTTGTGATTGTCTTGTTAACACTATTTAAGAGATTAATGTTTGTAAAGCTGGTTTCATAAAAAATACGCCTACAAAAATTCCGTTAGAAAAATTTCAATCTCCTAGTTATTTTATTTTTCATTCAAAACGTGAAAATTTTTGTGACAAGAGGAATGTAGTTTTATTTTCGTGACAGGTTACATGAAACCCGGATTACCCAAGGAAAACAACCAGAGTGTTGTTTTTAACAACATTGTTACGTTATCATAAACAAATTAACATCAGTTAATAATAATAACTGTCCGTATTACAAGGTATTATTACCAATAACCTGATTTTACAAGTTGTTAACTGTCAATGACCTTATTTTACGATCAGTTTCACCTTACTTTATTACCCTTCGATCAAAATAATCCATTACAAAATGTACTACTACGATCACTGTCTTGTCTTGAAAAAAAATGTACATATAATATTACATTACACTGCTACATGTACACGGATTTTAGAAAAAATGCAGAAACTAGTTTCGAGCAAGAAATTAATTTACGCAAAAATATTAATGTTTTATGAAACCCGTTCACTGATATCATTAACAATCTTAATTTGTCTCATAACATTGTGCTAAAATAGCTAAAATTTATGTTATAATAATTAAAGACATAGATATCATCAGTGAATAAAAATAATCAGTTTCACAGTTGTCGTTGATTTTACAGAATGCGCCTTTAACTATAAAAGATGTTTTTTCGTTGTTTTTTGTCAAATCTCGTATTATTCTAAAATCACCTCCAGACAAAACCTACAGTTCTATATAGATAACCAAACAATGTTCGAACATAAATGCATATAGTGCACCAGTTAATGTCCTACAGCAATCTAGTTTTCTTTGATCCTACAAGTGAATGGTGCTTAATCTTAAATTTCTTCCATTCAACACATTTAACCAACAGTGAGAGCGATAAAATATTCTACTTAAACTCAAGTACCAATTTAACTCCGAGTCACATCGCATTAATTTATTGTTCCGTAAAAACTGCTCATGATACCGGCCATGTTAAATTCCATCTTATCAACGGTTAGCTGAAATTAGACTTAATTGAATTGTATTCGTTGTGACTATTACACATTGGTGATTCCATTACACGCTCAAAAATATATTCACACTACAACCCGATTTTGTGTTTTCAGATTGCTTGGGATTCCCAAGTTAAACTTGATCCAGATTGTGATCACCATGTTATAACACATCACTACCTCATGAGAAAAGACAAAATAGAATTCCAGTGGGTGGCGCCGGAGAAAGGATCAGGATGTATAGAATTTAGGTATGATGACTGATGACTAAAATATGGTGAAATGGGTTTAATGCTGATACTGTTTAAACATATATAATAATGATACATGTAGCACTTTGATGTATTTTTTTTTAAAGATTTACCATCATATAGCATCGTTCATTTAAATTTGAAAGCTGTTTTATTTGGAACCACTTCTTTTTGCCTTTCGAAATTCCTGTCGTCCTTACAAGTGTACAGTCTGACAAAAGATATTGAAACAGTAAAAAAAGACCGAACAAGCTGTCGTTTTACCAATTTCTAACTTTTAATTGCCGACTTCGATAGATCAGTAGGGATGTTAGTTCCAATGACTTAATAGTTTTCGCACAGACTGAAAAAAAGTTATCCATTGAAATAAGTAAACCGTCAGATTTACATCAAAATGCATTCTGTTAAAAGATAAATCAAGATCAGACGAATTTATACTACAGTATTACAATTCGCACAATAGATTCCAAGATTTATTTGAAAATTATACGTTGTTGATGTTTATTTCTATAATATAACGAATAAATGATACAAAAAACGAAACTACCAGTGGCAGACATAAATTGTTACGTCGGAGGACAGACACGACCGTGGCCAACAAAAAGAAACGAAAGACAAACATAGTACACCCGACACTACACTTAAAACCAAAGCTGGAATAGCACTAACTAGGGTGAGTTCAGGTGCTCCTGAAAGATAAACAATTGTCACCCGATATGTTACTCGGTAGTTAAAGCCTATTTTAAGTCACATCTAGACTCGCACAATTTTTCGCTGTTATAGGATAGAAATTTTACAGGAATTTGACAAAGATTCACGCAAATTACAAAAAAAAATCATTAGGAACATGTCGAACCTCTCATGGTGGAAAAGTACAAGCTGGAAATTTCAGATTTAGATGACAGAAAAAGCATAATATTATATGGAGGCTACATCCTATTTTATGAGCAGATCAGTAGTCCCCCGATGAAGAATTAAAACTAAAAGCAATATAAATGATATGACAACGCCTATGTGATTGGTTAGAAAAGGCGGTATGCTATTACTAATTCGTTCACGTACCAGTGTGGTTACAGGTCAGGTGTAAAAATCAGCGACAATATTTCAATTTTGAACAATTTCCGCCATTACAGGATTAAAACTTTACAGAAATGTAACAAAATTTCACGCAAAGTTAAATAACAAAAATTGTGAATGAGAAAACGTGACGCCTTTCAAAATCTTCGTTACGGTAGCTTTAAATTAAAACACATACCGTTATGAGATGTAAACCAACGTTAAAAAGAAACCCTAGCTGGGAGTCCTGGGGTGTCTGTATGCATTTTTTTAAAGTGTCAAATTGAAGTATTCTCGTAAGACATACTAACAGTAGAGATCATGATATTGCAAGTTTTATTAACTTTGTCAACAGGCTCCAGTTAATGTACTTTCTGTGTACTTTAAAATGATAAGACGAAAATCAAGGTACGGTAAAATCTTGATTTTCAACGATACCATAAGGGCTGACGGAAATCGTTACGCCAGGGGACAGACAAGAACATAGCTAGAGACAGAAATAGAGGAAAACCACATTAGATTTAACACTACACAAAACTAAAGCTTTAGCAACACGAACACATCCGGAGGACAGAAAAAAACCATGGCTAAAATACTGAAACTGGAGACAAACACCCGTACACATAATACTATACTATACTATACTACAGTGAAAACCGAGGGCGGGCTGTCCAGAAGGGAAAGCAGCTCCTGCTTCCACTAGTGCTATCAGTCCTGTTTCTAGCTAGTCAAAGCTGATAGTTACAAGTAGTCACGAGAAGGGTGGCAGTTGGTACTCATTGGAATACCTACAATCTGTGGAAACACGCGTCCACCAAATTTATAAAATGTTGTTCATCAAACAACCAAGCTCATGTGTGTGTATTCAGACTACTTGTTGCTATAATCAGAGTGGTACAGAAATGCAAAGTTTGTCTCTTCCTAAAACCAAACATTTGTACCTGCGTTGACCATCTTTTTTAACAACTTAAAATGACCCGATGCATTTAATTCGTCTTTAATTTTAGAATTGAGGATAATGTTGTAAAGCGTAACTCAGTCTTGTAGGTAGTCCGAAACAAAAGTGTTCAGCAAATATTCAAAGCTGTCTAGAAATAAATAAAAATATAAACAATTTGTAACAGATCTAAACCCCTTCCCCGCACCTAGGCCAAAAATGTTCACTGGAAAGAAGAATGTCACCATAAGTTACACCAAACTATAGTTGGCGCATGATCATTATGGCGCGCGTTATTCAACTTGTTTAATCATTATTTATGTTTTTTGCAAATTTAGCTTTTCTTTGTTTTTAAAATCGTAATATAACTGATTATATCTGAAGTTAACAGTTCGCCAGCCAATCGGGAATCAAGTATCACTACCTTGTGACTTCTTACAAAAAACTATATCCAAGGCGGGAAATGTTTTAGCAGTTTGGACAAACCAATTACGTTTGCCCTCGATAGTTTGACCAACTTGTTTAAATCAACACCTGTGCGTCAGTATAGAATTTATCAAAATAGAAATCGACCAGCGCAGTTTCTTTGAAGTTATATTTTTAGACAGAGAGTTTGAACTAGAATTAACTTTATCGCAATCGATTTTTACTTTGAATGGGCAGAATTTCTTTAACTTTTCATCTTATTTTTTGTATAATTTATCGTTAGCCATTCTCCTAAACGGACAATTGTCACTTATTAATTTTAATCAATGAGTTAAAACTTCACTGACTTTGTTTGGCGTCTATCGTCTGTGAAAAAAACAGATACAATATTTAGAAGGTCCGCCTTCGGCTAACCTTCTAAATATTGTATCTGTCTTTTAAAAGACGATATCCACCAAACAAAGTCAGATAACATATAACACCACATCTCCATTTCCTATATATTTTTTTCTGATATTAACCATTACAGTCCGTTTAGTTCTAGTTCGTATCGAATAATTCTCATGTAACAAAACAGAAAAGTAGTGAAAAAAAAATTATCAAGGGAAAGAAAAATAATGGGTGATTGATAAGCTAAATAATTCGCCCCATCCATTGTCAATATAGTTACCATTGTAAATAATTACAAGTAAAATTGCAAAACATAAATTATTAATATTCACATTGCTGTCCACAGAAATATATTTTCGTGAAGGGCGATACGTCTCTTTGGCTTTTATGAATAATGTAGAATAATGACAAGATGATCGGCTTATTAAAATGTGTTTTAAATCATTTTTGTCACAACATCGTTTTAACTAAATCATTATCCATAGTGATGGTAAGTACTCGGTATCCAGAGACAGTACGGAATTTCTAAGTATTCTGCTTGTTTTAATATTTGATGAGGAAACCGCGATTCGCTAATTATGTATGATAATTTGCTATTGTCAAATTGACTATCTATGAGTTTATTTCGAATATGCCATTAACTTGACGACTAAATTAATATTACTACTACTGTTATAAGAATAAAGGCTTAATTACCTGCAACAGTATATTGATTTGTTGTAATTTACGTTTAATAATTGGTCAATACGGTAATTGTTAGCAGTTTATGCACCACACCCGTCAAATCTCTAAAATATTGGGTAGTCAAACCTGATAGAGTAATGAATGAGGTTTTAATTGAAAGAAAAATTTTTAATAATTGAATAAAATATTTCAAATAAGTAACCTCGACTTATATTCCATTTTTTAAATGACAATAGCGACTCCACATTTATCGATAGGTGAAAGAATTAAAGCCACCTTAAACCGTGTCTCAGATTTTTTTTTGATAAATAGTATAGTTCAATTTTAAAATTATTTTCAAATTCCAAAAAAAAAATATATTTCGTTCAGTGAAAATTTGTAATCGTTATTTTTAACCAAAATTATATCAAAATTTTGAGACAAGTTTTGTAGCGTTTTTATTACTCTTTAAGATGGTTTAAAATTGCGCATCTATCTAGAATGTTTGGGATGCTATTTTCATTTTAAGTAAGTAGCTTCTTCCAAATATGGAAATATTTTTCGGTTACTTTTTTAATTAATCAACAATTTAGAATATTTAATTCTGTTTTACATGAAACTTCATTCGTTCCTCTGTCAAAAGTTGGGATTCAATATTTTCGAGATCTGACTGTTGTGCTGCCTTAAGTAACATGTATAATAAAACTAGAAATTAATTAAGAATACGCCAAATTTATTTTTCGTTCCTTATATTTTTGGACAACGAAAAACTGTGTATACGTGTGAATTTTTATTTATTTTTTTGTCCTTGAATATGGAGCGGAATTTTGGTTTTTTCATCTTCTGCTTAATTAAAATGTTTTTCAATAAAAACCCAAACTGTTTTTAAATAATATAGAATTAGTTGACTGATTTTCAGTATTGCAGCCATATTTAGTATGGGAACAAGGTAACAGACCATAGATCAATTTGTACACTTTGAGCTGTTGACCGGCAAGGGAGAGACTTTAAGACTGCCACTTGAAATATTACAGGTTGGATAGGGTCGATGAATTCAGCCTTGTAACTGACTGCCTTCTGACCACCCAAAATGTGATGTTACAGCAAGTCTTTAACTTAGGAAGTGGCATTTTCTAAACAAGGGGTGTTTTTAACGTCTCCCTCCAGACGGATTGTGAATTTAAACATCCCATAAAACCAGGGACGCCCTTTTAGAGAACTAGTGCCTCCAGGACGAAGGTACCAAGTGCCTATTTTTCCCAGGTACAACCTTTGCAAAGAAGAAGTCTAGTTTGTACATCCCGCTCGAACCAACGGACGCCCCTTTAACAGGGTTTTACCAGCAGGCGTAGAAACCGAACGGCCTATTTCTACACCTAGGCCTCCCTTATAGGTACATAATTCTAAAATAAAAGAAATGTGAAAAAAAATCAAGGAGGAATGCCTCATCTATACAAATAGCTGTAAGATTTTCAAGATCTAGAATTCCATCGAAGGTGATAAACCGTGGCTTGAGATGGGTTCTATATCGCTCTAAATAAACTACATGTAATGTGACATGGAAAGAAATGTTCAAAAGCAAAAAATGAAAAAAAAACAAGGAGAACAACATAAGGACACAGATGTTGACAGATGACTTAGGACAGGCGTAAGCAATATGTGGCGGGATTCAACAATTTCTATGCATGGTACCACACGTTTTTATCGCGCTCGATGCAAATATTAATAGCAGAGGCAGTTGTCTCAATTTTTGGGGGTTATATACTATCCACACCTACCTATTAAAAATTGGTAAGTGTGTATAGTAACCCTAAAAGGTGGTAAAATTACAATAGTAGGAGGGTAAATTAATGTAAAATTAGGAGGATCCAGTACAGAAATACACATTGTACGCATGCAATGAAAAAAATCCAACAGTTTATATTCCAGCATTCATATCATTTCTTGAAAGGTGAAATTATGGTCTAAAATGCATATATGCTTTGTTCAAGGTACACAATGACAAATAAATGATTTCATATATAAATTAAAAAGGAAAATAACGATGTTTGACAAATAGAATCAAAATGTAAAATAAAAGGACCGACCTGATCGCTATGTAAAACTATCTTCAACAAGAAATAAAATTGTCCTTTGTATTGTATGAATTTATATAAATAACGATATATTACTACCACAGTAACAGAGTAACATCTTGTATAAATCAATTATCGACAGAGGACATTCCTTAATGCAATAATACATTTAACGATTCTTACCGTCCCAAGATGGTCAAAAGTTAAAGAATGTACCCGACTTTCCCAGTCTAACATAGCTCCTTATATGACTTGCGTGACTAGCAGAAGAAAATGTTTTAGCTTGGTTAGTTGTTTGTGTTGGGGAAATCGATTTTTACCTGAAGATTATCAATTCCAAATGAATGAAATTTCCATTCGGGTAGCCACGGCCGGATTGGTGCTTACCATTTTCCTTTTGTTTCATATCGGGTATTTGTCAATAATCGATTTGTTTAACTGGTTACCAGCTATCCTGCTATACCGATACGATTAGAAAATTGATGGAATAATTAATAGACTGATTCTCTGATTTTATAAAGACATGTGACCTTAATCAATGCGTAGGTCCACTGTGGTAAATGACCTTCGGCAGTTGCTTGCTGCATAATATGTTTACATGGTTTCAAGAATTATTATAATTATTATAATTGCTTGTCATGCTGAAATAGGCTTTTTATTTGCGTGATACATTTTGACCTATAGAAAATTTATGTAATTTTACATGTAGTTTTATTTTGTCACGAAAAGAATGTTGAATAATGAATATTCAGAATTCTGGTTTTAATTCACGGATGGTATAAAGAGTACCACGTGAATTATTACTTTTTCGTCCTTCTATCTGTATTCGCCCGTTCACAATGACATTTTGTTTCTTACAAAGACCGATAAAATATGTTTCACATAATTGAACCTCTCATATTTCGATGCTATTTCAGGAAATTTTACTCTAAACCAACAAATCTCTAGTAGGAATGTTCGTTCATTTGTTTGAACGGGGTGTATTAGAATGAAATTAACTTCTTCATATTTCATTTTTTTTATTTCGGGGCCTTTTACAGCTTCCGTTGTGGTGTGGACTCTGGTTCATTATCAAAGGTCGTAATGGGGCCTGTAGAAGTTTAGATTCGACTGTCATTTGCTGTATGGCTGTCTCATGGAAAATCATGCCACATCTCCTATTTTTATATTCTTCATATTTCAGTTTGTACATGGCGTTTTAACTACAGGTTCGCAGTTACACGTTTTTTGTCGTCCAGTGCAACACCAACAATGTGAACGGACAGCTAAATTTTTATTAACATTTGTTGAAAGTGATAATTAAGAGTATGGATTGAGTTTCTCAGAAGTGTATGGTGTGTGTAATCCAGAAAGAATCGGCGTTGTCGTCCCGCTAACAAATTTACACGCTGTAGTTATTATTGCCGGAGTATGATGGATCAGGTAGCCAAACAGAGGCGGATGCAGACTTTTGGAAAAAGGGCGGGTCACTTTTTGTGGATCTCTTGATTCATCAATTTTCTCGATTTCTAATGAAGTTTAAGACCAAAATTTACCCCATACTTTTCCTTTTTATCATTTTTGCGTTTCAAAAGGGGACCGGGCCCCTAGTTCCCCTGGATCCGCCCCCGCAAAACAAATATGCATAAGAAGAAGGCAACTTTTGTATATTTTGAAATCTGTACTTTTTCATATTTTATCTCTCATGCGTAAAATGCATAGTTTTGTGTTTTCCTATTATAACAGATCATAACAAATTTTACTCTAAAACTAACCGATAGTAAACAGCTTCAAGAGTTTTTAAATATTTTTAAATTCCAAAATCAGCTGATAAAAATATGTCAGATAAAATTTAACGAGATCCAGTCATGGAAAATCCCAAGACGAGTACAAGATGACCTGTTATAGCTTTATTAGTTTTAAATTTGAATCCTGTAGCCACGAATATATTTGAATCGACGTTTTAAAAATTTTTTGAATTTCAATTAGAGATTCTGTTCTGTGAAATACACTGTAGGGCCGTTGTAACCAAACTTCGATTCTTTCCAGTCACATCCGACTGAAATATAGGATGATTGCAGCTGCTCAAAATGAAAAAAGGATGATTTACCCAAAATAAATGGACCTTGGATGGTCTTCTAAAAACTTTTTAGTATCCCTACAAGCTAACTTCCGGTATTCTTGCCAACCAATCCAGAGGCCTATTATTCAAACATCGTTTAAAATATATTGCCTATTGGAAAGACATAGGCCCATTTTCCCTGTTTTCAATTCATTTCTGGGGGAAATTTATAAAACGTGTAGAATATGCATATGGCGTACACAGGAAATAAAGTGACACGCATATTTTACATGTTTACCATGTGATTGACATGCGTTAGAGGAAACGCATGTTTAACATACGTGGCACATTTTCCCGTGTACTTTATTGTTGTCATTTGGAAGTTTAATATAAAGTTTAGTGGTTTAAAACTTCAGTTTTTTTATGTAATGTAGACTCGAGTCTTCAACCAATCTTTATCTAAAAGTAAATGTCAAATTTGGCGTAAAGAGTGAAAAGTTACAATACGCTTGATAAACGGCTTGTGTTTCTAAGATTAATTTACAAATAAAATCCAAGCAATGTGGAAGAATTGTTGGTGCATTTTTCCATTTAGAAAAATATTCGTCGTCTCGAAACGCCAACCAAGGTAGCTGTCATAGACTTGGTTAAGCATAGACTCCTTTGGAAAAATCCTTTTTCAAATCGTTTTGTTATCAGATGAAGCATTTTGGAGGAAGAAATGTTGATCGAACCCCTTTTAGAATGACATCCATAACCTTATTACTCCTGTCCATCAACAGACATGGGTGTCGTAGAAGCCGGTGGGAATCTCTTGATGACCAAAATTGGAACAACTTGCTAAGTAGGAACCAAATATTTTTTTTATTAATTTCGATTTTGATGACTGCTCTTAGTTGAAAATAAATATGTTGTTGTATGTCAGATGAGCGATACATAAGCCCATGCAGGGTTAATATATAATTTTCTTCTTCGCGTTCCCATCCCGCCATGATATGGCTGAAATACTGCCGATGGTGTTAAACACCAATAATCAATCAATCAATCAATCAATATTCGCGTTCCATACCACCACGGTTGTGTACTGGTTAGTTAGCTTGCCACGGCGGATCGATCGATTGAATGGGGCTAAAGGTCCAGCGGCAAATATTTCATGCATATTCAGGAAAGCATATACATGATGAGTGTTGATGAATGAGTCCTTCTTTTTACTAGACCGACACGCTGAGCCGGATTTTTTAAAGTGCTTGCTCACGAAAGCATCAGTCCTCAGGAAGACATGCCACTTTACCCAGACATATTATTCTGACTCTTGAACGACCAGTCTTTGCTGTTACTCCTAAATGTTGCGTGCTTAGCGGAGAAGCAGCAAATACCAATTTGAATGTCTTTGGTTTGACCCGGCTGGCGATCGAACCCACGAACTTCCGCACTCGAGGCGAGCACGCTAGCAATTACACCACCGAGACGGTTACCCGGCGGTAAACCTGAGACATTAAAATTTCTATTTGCCGCTTGTCTGCTTGGAATGTGTCATTTAGGGGAAAGAAAAAAGATTGCTCGTCATGAAGTCGTTTAAGGTTTAAGGTAGCTGTCAGCCAATTAGAAAATAGAATCGTCCATGGTGGCTATGTTTTTGTCCGATTGGGACCAATTTAAATGAACAAACTTTGTAAAGGGCCTTCAAGAGGCTTACTATAAAATTTTTCCATTTGACCCAGCGGTTTCAGAGAAGATAATGAAAATGTAAAATTGTACGCACGACAGATGGGCAGACGACGGACGCCAAGTGATTGACAAAAGCTCACATAGCCTTTGGCCAGGTGAGTCAAAAAAGAGTAATTAAAATGGTGTTGAAAAAATAGTCTGTATAATACGCGCAGTTAAAACAAAAAGCTTTGTCAACCGGCTTCTCTAATTTACAGGACGAATTTTAAAACTTCATTCCAGTTTTAGAATTCATTTAGTCAATTCTTCTTATTGGTCTTATATTTGAAATTGCCATTTCACCACAGGTACTCGTGGACAGGATACCCTATTTTTTGCTTCAAATATGCCCGACTATTACCATCAATCATTAGTTTCTATCAAACAGAAGTTACTAAGATCAAGGGAGCATATATGGTAACCCCTGTTTGACAGAAATTAATGATTGATGGTAATTTTAAAAATAATTATAAAAAGGGGGTACTATGGGGCACCATGGGTAGGATATCTTTTCCACGTGTACGTGTGAATTTCACTTAAATCTATGGTGTTAAATGGACCCCAACTATATTATGTTTCAGTTCATAGATGTTTTGTAAATTGTATCACAACTTTACACGTGACACTTTTGAAAATATTTGTCATATAATAAAATACGTCATACCATATATAACTAGAAAACTTCACTGTTCCACTTGACTGAGTTTTGGATGATATTTGATCAATATAATCTCCAGTGTTTATTTCTTTATTGTTTATTTGTATATCATATTTCACTTTTACAACCACTGTAGTTTTATAACCTGTACCTACCAGATATATGTCAAGGAGGCCGCTCAATCCATATTTCTACAAACAGCTACCGAAAGTTCAAGATCTAGGGTTCTTTACAAAGTAGAATCACACTACTTGTTATGAGCTATAAATGGCCCCACACGGAAAACAAGCGCATGCAACATGAAGCGGTTTCACGGTGGTTTTGTTGGATCCAGTCCCTCCCTCTTTTTTATGGTCAAAGGTAAAATAAAATATCAAAAATAACGAAGTGAAGACACATTGTTAACATGAATACAATTTACTTAGAAATACACCGGAAGAGTGATTTAAATCAAATACAAGTAAAGTAAATCCTCACAGTTTAATGAAAGTATGCTTAGTCTGATGTACCGGATGACAAAGTCATTAAGTCTATCAGTGAGAGATGAAATATATCTATAGACGTATCCACAATCTTTTGAGGTAGTTATCTCCCATACTAACGG
>JARWCS010091830.1:0-15294 GCA_034783895.1 Geukensia demissa | reverse complement strand
TTGATAAGCTTTACTTACTGTATTTCTTAGATGTGAGACCACTCCTTGTTGAATTAACACACTTGTTTGTATTACCAATAAAAAGACAAAATAGCCTTAAGATAAATAAGTATTTAGATAATACTTTAGACATTTTGCTGATGACAGATCCTATGTTTTTCTATATTTTATTCTAACATTGTAATTATATATTATGATATTTAACATTATTACTTTTCATGATTAATCTTTCATTTCATTAGAATTTCAATTCTACTATTTTTACATTTTTTACAAAGGATAAATAGTGTTGATATAAAATGCGAATGCAAATTAAACTTTAAATAATTCATGTAATATGATATGTAATATACTTGTAAGGCGGTTTTTAAAAATCATGTGATAATTAATTGGCGGGGTTTTCTCACTTTGATTGACAATAAAGATTAAGAGTAATAATAACAATAATATTGTGTAATCCGTGTAATATGCCAAAATATATCACAAGGTTAGAAGGCAAAATAGTCTTCCCTCCGGATCGTGCATTTTGCCTTTAAACCTTTGACTCACTTTGGCATAGTACACGGAAAACACAATATTATTGTATAATTATTTTGCGACAAAAGTGGATCCCAAGTTTCACGATTGTCATACAGATTTAATTTTACTTTATTTTGTGAGAGTCGACTCTATTCGGGGCCGTTAGTTCGAGACTATGTCGTTTTGTAATGATTTTATTTAATTATTGTATTTATTGACAATTAAGTTGCCCGTTTAAAGTTATATAGCATGTGTACTTCTAATGTAACTGGGGTGATTTTGAATCCGTGACAAGGTATTAATTCCTTCCTTGTTGATGGCCTTGTCGAGACCACATGGTTTAAACTTTCAGCAATTCTTGTTAACATGATGTATGGTTTCCACGACATTTTGACATTTTAATTCATATCTACTTTTTCATATTTAATATGGTGTCTTATCATTGTTTGAAGTTTTAATTCTGAGAATAAAATGTTGCCAAAATTTAAATTTTTAGATCTATCAAGACCAACAGCTTTAGTGATTAACAATGCAATCAATCTTAATAAACAAATTGTGGGTGTAGTATTCTTCTTAAAGACTTTTATTCATTTATGATAACACATATGTATTATAATAAATATAAAGAAAAAATGAAGCTTTTTATATAGAATAAAAGTAGAATTAGTGGGAAATTAAAATGCTTAAGGGGGTACCCAACACCATCACGAAAATAAATTCCACTCGTTTCATTTTCTTTATATTTTGTTTAGACATTTACTTTGATGAAAGAAGGAAAACAAGAAAATTTCAAGAAATTTGAACCACACATTTCTCTGGAATTATTTCAATAGATATATAGTAATTTTAATCACTGAGATGCATTTATTTTAATATAAAATGATACTTGATTAAAACGTTAATATGATTTTTACAGAGTTATTTGCCTTATGTGTTGGGTACCCCCTTAACTTCTGGCGAAAACATAGGATATTTCTTATAACATACAATTCTTGCATTTTTCAGATAATGGGAGTAATAGAGGAAATAGAGCGTCGGTATCACAAGCAGATTGATATCACAATACCTAGAACACAAAGAATAAAAAACAAATAACAGAACCAGCAACAAATGACAAGAAAATGATAAGACAATGCAAAGAAAACAGTGACTGAGTGTGACCAACACTTTTTGTAGTGATTTGATGTATCTAGTATTATTAATTATGTGCGTTTATTTACAGTATCTTTAAGTCGACTAGTAATAATTTTAGCCTTAAATGAAGAACATATTCCATATTCATTCTTAAAAAATGATAAAAGGAATTTTCTCTTGTGATATGCAGAGGTCGTAAAAATACTTCGCGTGCTTTAATTGTGTGCTCTTATTTTTTTTTCGGATGCTGGAAGGTATTTGATAAGATATATCTTTGGAAAATTGTTATTTGTAAAATTCCCTGATTGTTTTCTTCATATTTAGCTTATCGACGTTCCTGTCGTCTTGTAATCTATATTTGATTAGGTCCAAAAATATAAATAGAAATTTATAAAGTTTGACTTAATTGTCTACTTTGGCCCTAGCGTGTTTGATGAAGGTAAATCCAGAAAAGAGCTTCACACGCAATTTAATTTTGACATAATATGTATGATGTGGATCATGTCTTTATTGCATTTAATCCATATTTTTCTGTTAAATACACGTGTAAGTATATATAAAGAAGCGAATATCTATTGAGAAATCCAAATCTAAAAAGACATCACGCACTCGAAACAAACAAATGGACTAAGCAAAACAAAAAAAACGGAAGCTCCTTAGGTCGAATTCGGATTTGTGTTAAAAATTGTCAAGCAATGACTTCAAAGTTGTATGTAACAGGTTTTTAACCCGCTGAGACATACTAATTCTGTTTGACTAAATGTGGACACTGAATTCATTGACATAAGAGAGAAATTATTTTGTATGCTGACGGCTTAGAAATAACTACGAATTCTGTTTTTTCTTCTAAATTTTGTCCCTGTGCTTTCTTGGCCATCGTATGCGCTGAAAATTTTAACATTTTATGGAATTTTTCCATCCTGGCTTATTTCTTTAAAAATTAAAGCCGACTTTTTAAACCTAAATCTACATAATGTCTTTCATTTCAAATTCCTCCAATGCTTAGCCCCCTTACGATTTAATTGGTTCCCTCTAATACATGGTTTGAACTGTAAATTGACGATTTCTACGACAAACAAGGCCTATTATCAACTTTTATCGTTTACGCTTAATTTCAGATATATAATATACTATTGTCATGATATTCTCCTCTCTTAAACAGTTTCACTCTTATATCATTATATTTTCTTGTCGCAATAATTGTAGTTAATAATGAATTTACAAATGTAAAGTGCTAATGTAAATAATGATCAAAATTGTACCTTCATGTTCACTTTTTATGTATATAGCTAAATTACTGAAAGTCATGTAGAATTAGATTACTGTAAACAAGTTAACAACAATGATGCAAGACATCCTAATTAAATCCATGTATAAAATGTGAATTACAACATGTACCAGTTTGTATACCGGTAGCACACAACGTTAATTGATCCTTCGTAAGAGAACTTGTGAAAGCGTTTCGCGCATGTAATTAACATCATTAAGGTACGTTTCACAGTGTAAGTGTGGTTTCAGAGAATCTGTTTGAAAAAAAAAACAAATTAATTAGAAAATTGGATTTTAAACGATTTCTGTCTGCCCCTATGATATCTTCGAATTAAAAAAAATATTCGATATCCGGACGCCGATGTATTCATTTATTTTTTAAATGTTTTTTTTTTATTAAAAAATTATATAATAAAATGGTTTTAGCAATAAAAAGGTGAGCTAATTAAATTGCATAAGACAATTGATTGATTGATTGAATGTTTTTTGCTAAAGGTTCTTCGGCCAACATTTTATGCTTATTCAGGACGCAAAATGAAGATGTTTATTTGAGACAAGTACATGAACCAAGATTAACACTGGACCAACACACTGAGATGGCATTTTAAAGATGTATCTAAAACAGTATTTTCGCAGTAAGACATGTTACCATGCCGGAAAAAGAATAACTGACGACATAACAATACCACAGCTTATCGCTTAACAAAAAAATCTTTGATAAAACCTTACTTAGTGTATAAAGATATATTGACAAATGATATTTATTTCGTGTTATGTATAATAAAATTATTTTCTTCTCCTTCGGAAACAGAATATTTGATGTATATTTATTTTTTCTTGTTCGTTTTTAATTGTAATATTTTAATATTGCAAAGTTTTTTTTGACGTAAAATAAAATAAATTAAGAGTTACTGTACATACTCATGTTATTCTAGAACTACATTAATGTTTCGGTTTAAAGAAAGCATTACGAAACATCGGTGTAATAAACTGGATAAACAAGCGTCCCCCCAAACACAGTTTATCCTGGGTACCAAGGAATCACCATGTATGTCAGCTTCGATACTTTGTAAGCGCATATACTTCTTAGCGATCCATTGATTTCAACGAAAATTCATATGAAGCTTATTCATAATGTGTAGATTTGCATATAAGATGCTTATTCCTCGCACTTCCTATCAAGGGCAGATAATCCAACTTACAGTTTACAAATGGATGTTTTACATGATATGACCTTATTAGTGCATCTTCTCCTCTCCAACCGTTTGAAGGGTTCACATTAAGCTTAGTCACAATTTGCAGATTTGCTAATTCATTGCGCTTCATTTAAAGAGCAGATAATTAGACTTAGAATTTACAAATGGATACCTAGAGGACCAAAACTTTGTTGAATGTTTCCAGATACACTGAATATGTGTCCTTTCTATTTTAATTGCATATTATAATCTGTTTTAGTTTTAAAGATAGTTGAACTGAGTCCTAGACTTTGCCATTATACTAAAATGGGGAGCGTGGGTATCCTCAGTGATATCTGCTCACAGAATGAATGGCTATTTTACGTGGGTATAAATCTGTTCTGTCGGAATACCAGAGTATATCTTTAAATGTTAGTTTATACAAATTTATCATAAAACGACCTGTAACCTACTGGACCATATCTGACCCTCTAAAGACTTTCGAAAGCGTCGGGAAAAAAAGCGTCGGGAAAAACGTAGATATCTAAGTTCGGATTTGTTAAAAATCAATCAGATTGTAAAAATGCTTCATTTATATTTCCTTGACATAAAATATCTCTATTGTGTTATACTAATTATTAATGACTTATTTTAACATATATTTTGATGTTAATTATGGACTTATTGATCAACAAAATACAAGTTTCACAACACTGATTACAAGAAAGACGGAATGTGATGGTTTATATCAAAGTCTACTATTTGTCTTTATCATTTTTGACCTTTGGGTTATTTATCTTCTTTTTTCGAAAAAGATTTCTTCCTCTTTCCTTGTCTCCCAGGCATTGGATACACAAGTGATGCACTGTACGTCGGACTTTCCACAGTTGTTATCTCTCCGGGAAGTTCATCTTGGTTGCCATGGGTACAGGTCAGTTTCAGACCATCTTCCTGCTCAACAGGCGCTAGTCCGTCTAGTGGTGTAATTTCGCCAGGCATCTCAGACGGGTCTTGTAATTTTAATGTTTCATACGTCATTGTTAAATCCAATTCTGGCTCCAGATCATTTGTACCAAACTCCTCTACTCGTCCCATTAACCAATAGGTGCGCATATCCCCCTTACCCTGTTGACAGTAAAAAAAAAAATTTTTAACAGTATTAAAGTACGAGATGTGGCATTATTGTCATAATCCCATTTGGGATTCGATTCCGGTGAAATATTTTGTTTGTGCCTCCACCGAATCCCATATAAACACCGTTTTAGTCTATTTCGGAAATTTTCGAAGTGGATCCGCATTGCCTTCCGCGGTTTATTTGTGATACAAGATCGTGCGACAACCTCGTGTCAGGCAAAACTCCTGTTATTAATCGATGGTATTCACTCACAAAAGATTTCAAGAAGTTTAATGTCTACCTGAATCTATATAATCTAAATACTTTTTACATTACAAAGTCCCGTTGTTGTTATCGTCTTTTGTACGATTTTTATTTGATATCTGTAAAGTTTAGAGTAGAATAACTGTATGAAAGATTTAAATTTCAACACAAAAAAATGCAAACGCAAAACAAATAAGGAAAAACAGGGGTAACATTTCCTGTCTTAAATTCTTATATCACAACCAATTTTCAACCCAATGTAATTACACAGACATTTAAAGTATGTATAAATGTAATACCTTGATAGACACGTTTCCTCTTTTCTTAACTGTGAAGGCCTTGGTCTTCTTCAGTAACTGGTAAGTAGAATTGCTGAGGTGGATCTTGTTAGCTGAAAATTTTTCATATATATATATTTATCCTTTTTTATCGGATGTAGTTCAATGTATTACTTTAATGTACTATGTAAGGTAGTAAGAGTTTTCGCAATTTAAGTCTAAAAAGATTAGCGAAAATAACATATTACCAAAACGACGACTGCAACCATAGGCATAAAATTATCAATTATAAAATCATAACTTTAGTCAAATACTGTTCTTGATTGTTCTTGTTGATTTATATACTCCAATTTCAAACGAAAGCGCATGAAAAACAAAAAGAATTCGAATATATCAAAGGAGCAGACAGAGATCATTAAATTATAACACAGACGACCGTGGCCAACGGCTAACAAAAACCATAGAACGCACAACTATTTTTTGAAAAAAATAGGACATAACCGAATTTGAAATTTTTAAATAGAGAAGCACGAACCAAACAAGGGTGATTTAGGAGCTCCGGAAGGGTTAGCAACTTCTGCGCTACTAGTGGCACCCGTCGTGTTACTCATTGTAGTAAAACCCAGTGAAATTTCATTTGTCATGGAATGTTGATGTATAAGCTGATTGATTTATTTCTCTTGTTTAACCTAAAACATAACCAATTTTATTAATCGATATATGTAAATTCTCTTATCCTAGGACATAAAACGAATGTGAATTTATTCAGTACACGTAAATAATATAAGATATGACCATTTTTTTTCATCAAAATATTGTGTTTTCACCATGAGATAACTACAGTTGAAAACAAAAATTAAACTTCCTGGTGACAAAAATGTTTAAGCCTGGTTTTGCTAACAAAATTGGATGTTTCAAATCTTGAAATTCCTTTTTATATGATAGCTTGATTGCTGCTTAACGTCCATCGGACAAATGAATTTAGGACGGGAACAAGTTAACACACAATATATCATTATGAAGACATAGTGGGGGACCTTTACGGGAAGGACGTTTAAACTACCACAGGAAAATTCACGGACTGGGTAGGTCGGAAATTTAGCCTTCCAACTGCCCCCCCCTACTGACCACTCAAAAATGAGCTGTTACAAGGGGTTCTTAAAGTGCTTAGAACGTGGCATTTTCTAAACAAGGGACATCTTTAACGTTTTCCGTCGGACGGATAATGAATTTATAACCCCTACAATCAGAAACGCCCGTTTAAGAGGACTAGTGCTTCTAGAACAGAGATACCTAGTGCCTATTCTTTCCCGGCACAACCTTCCATGACGGGTGCTGTGCACGGGACAGGGGAAACTAACCCTTCCGGAGCACCGTATCCCATTCCCGTTTTGAAAAAAAGCCGTGGATTCTAAGCCTTTGTTGTTTTTGTTTTAGTTTTAGTTTTTTAGTTTATGTAAAATTTTTCTTGTCTCTTTGGAGTGCACTATTGACCACTCATATTGGTATTCTACACGGGACTTGCAAAGGGGGATTTTAATTTGAGGAGTGACCCTATCTTTATATTATAATTTTGTTGAGAAACACATTTAGATAGGATAACAAAGATAAAATATGACAGGAAAACATTTTCAATTCAAACAAAACTAGAATTTTACCGTTATGAATAATTGGTATCTGCAATTTTCATTGACTGACAATACTTACGATTGCTGTAGGCTTTCATTCGTGAAGCTGTGTTGACCGTGTCTCCAAAAAGACAATACCTAGGCATTAATGATCCAACTATTCCAGCCATACAAGGACCTTTTTTACAAACAAAAAGTGTTTTTATTATAGCATCACCCGACAATTCAGACATTTGTATTAACAAATATAAATATTAATATATTAGCATATAAGCAGTAATACATGTAGTTGTAAAAGTTAAGTGGTAGCCAATTAAGGAATAGATATTTTATTGTGTTGTAACTATTTAGCATATATGTACTAATCATGGTAAACACATAAATAATATGAAATAGAAACGATAAAAGGTAATTGTCATCGAGACAGCGAAATATTTAAACAAGCAGCTAAAGAAAGATCAATAGATCAATAATTTAAGGTGATTACTTAGGTAGAAAATGCTGTTGGAACGTCCCTTAAAGTCCATCATAACTTATATATTTGGTACAGTTATTATTTTGCCAATTCCGAATATCATTCGTCTTTTCCGGATTTCGTCTTTTTAGAGCGGATTCGTAACAATCAACACCGATGAATTACAACTTTGGTCTTTAACTCTAAACATCAAAAAGACTTTCATCTAAAAAATTCCAAATGTGAAATGCAATTAGGTGTTCCCGAGAACTACATATTTAACAGATTGTCATGTAAGTTTCAAAATCGGCGAATGACGTACCTGAATTGATTCCAATCCTTAACTCAATTTTCCGGGTTCCGTTTAGAAATGTCATCTCTGAAACTGCACGTATCATGTTCAGCGTGAAATCTGCTATCTCCACAGCATGGCGGTCCTTGTTTCGTTTTGGCAATCCTATAATAATTATAAAAATATTTCAGCATGTTTAATGAAGTCATTTTTATCGATTATATACTTAGTTTATCGAATACAAATCAAATTGACCTGCATTTAGATGTAGAGGACCTTTATCCATAGAGATGTTTCTTGCCAAGTTGTGTTTATAAAAAGAAAAAAGTGTTTCTTTATACTATTACATAGCATGCAAACCTAATTTTTAAAACTGCTTAGCCCCTTCAAGTAATTTTTTTTACAATTTTATTAAAACATTTTATGGACAAAACTTGTACAATCCATCCCGGACGACGTTTTGGTACTATTTTTATATAAAATGTATCCGGGATTTGTGCACATCAAAAAAGATAGTTATCAGTCTGTTGACAATGAACAGCCAAGTACGTGTAAATGTTAAAACTTTGATAGCAAGGCCGAAAGTGTAACAGTTGAAACCATCTAGGATCTTAAAATCCCAAGGAGTGGTTTAAAGTTTTAACTTCTGAACATCTAGTATACCTGATGCTACCATATAACAGTCGTTAATTGTTTCCACTTTGTATACATCAAAATCATCTAGAATTACATCAACAGCATTATACAAGTTATTAAGAAGATCCACGAGTTCCATAGGTCTAAGGTCAACTGTTAGTTTGTCAAAATCATGCATGTCCGCAAAGCAAACTGTCACAGATTTGAAATATTCTGCGTTAACTTTTTTCTTCCTCTTCAGCAAATCTGCTACTGGTTTTGGTACCATTTGGTAAAGTAATCCATCCGTTTTCTTTTTCTCGTGTGTTAGCTCTTTGGTTTTATCGACCAGAGTGAGTGCGTATCTCTGAATACTACTCGTCAGACTCTCTGTTGCTAAAATCACCACCGGACATATAAGTATAACGACCACTAACAGAACTGCATTGATGGCTAAGTCTTCTGTCAACTCTTCTATTTCTTTATTGAACATTGCAATAACATATTCAGCCAGTTGTGTCTGTATATCAAACAACACATCAAAGTACAAAGTCATGTTATCAAAAAAGAATCTGGCTTTACGTATGTCGACACTTACATTACTAGAAATAGATGTTTGAATCTCTAATCTAAAATCTTGAATTATTGCCGAATAATTTTCAGGAAGTTTAGCCCTGTTTGTTTTGTTTATGTCGTTTACTACGGTAGAATACATCCCGATGCTGCTTAAATACGCCCGAAAGCTGTGTAATCTTTCATTATAATTTTGAAAATAAGTTTGTGATTCAAATCCACCTCTGGCATAAAACATTGTACCAAGTGCACGTTCAACGCCAAGATTTTCTTTTGCACTGGCCAGTTTCTGGTAAGCAACCAAGATTCTCCAAATAAGAGAGAATTTTGATTCTGTTATAACATTATACAACCATGATATCATAGTGTCAATCATCTTTGAGTAAAAATTTATTTCTTGTTGAACAGAAAATGCATTAGGCGTCACAAGTTTACGGTGCTCCTTTAGATAGACCAGAAAATTTTGCTTTGACAGAAACATCACGTCTAATACCATTTCGTCCAAATCGTCAGGCCAAGTCACTTGGTCTAGGATTCGGTCTGTGTTGTCGTACTCGGCTAGTAAAAATGACTTTGTTTCCGGACCAATTGAACTTAAATACATGACGCTCATATCTCGTTCAGTTTGAAGACGATGGACAAGTTTGCCTAAATCTATACTGTTGTACAAAGCAACGCGTCGCTACAAATATATATGAAGAAATATCTAAAGTTCACCGCTATGATCAAGCTATTGGCATCTTTCTAAAATGTATTTGTATAGATGGCCGTAGCTTGTACACAACTGGGCATTTATTTATACATGCAAATCTGAACGATGTTAACATTAAAAAACTGACTTAGTTATCATACAGCAGATAATTAGTTTAATATTGGAATGTGCAATATTCCTGATTTTCATAACTTGGGATAAATCAGTATTTTTGTAACTGCTGTTTCGCATGTTAGTTTTATTTATTACTGAACGATGTTAACATTAAAAAACTGACTTAGTTATGTTTAGCAGAGAATTAGTTCAATATTGGAATGTGCGACATTCCTGATTTTCGTTACTTGGGATGAATCCAGGGGCGGATCTAAGGGGGGGGAGGCAGGGGAGGCCCAGGTCACCACTTTGAAACGCAAAAAGGATAAAAAATGATAAGTTTCGGGTACATTGTTCAAATCTCCATTAGAAATAGATAACATTGATGAATCAAGAGGTCCAGAAAAGTGCCCCCATTTCCAAAAAGTCAAGATCCGCCTCTTTTTCATATGTTTTTGTAACAGTTGTTTCGCATGTAAGATTTATTTATCACTGATTGGTAGGAGAACAAATGAAAAGCAATAAGTATTAAAGATAGAAGAGGTGGTTGAGTATTTACTTAAAAGTGTAAAACCGAAATTTTAGTACGGTAAATCAAGAATTTGATATACAAAAAAAACCTGGGAATGCACAACCGTCAGTCGCTGTGGAAGAAAATATGTCAACATCAGTTGGATTTTATGTCCGAAACAGGTTCCTTTGTATAAAAAAGAAAGGATTTTAATTTATAAATTGAAAACTCTTATAAGAAACGCCGGAAATCAATATATTTACAATAAAAAGTGAGGAACTTCACTTTTTATAGCATTATCTAGAAAGTTTTCTTGACTCCCTAAGACGTTTTGCAAATATATATATAGATATAATATATACCGTTTTAAAAACAGTCATGTCTGTCATACTATGGAAATACAGGAAAAAAACTTGATGAAAAAAAAATAAGAACCAAAATTTGAGTACGATAAATAAAGATTTTAATGTACAAAAATAAAACCTGGGAATGCACAACCGTCAGTCGCTGTGGAAGAAAATATGTCAACATCAGTTGGATTGTATGTCCGAAACAGGTTTCTTTGTATAGAAAATAAAGGATTTTAATTTATAAACTGAAAACTGTTATCAGAAAGGCCGGAAATCAATTTTTTACAACAAAAAGTGAGGAACTTCACTTTATATAGCATTATCTAGAAAGTTTCTTGACTCACTAAGACGTTTTGCAATATATATATATATATATATATACCGTTAAAAAAACAGTCATGTCCGTCTGAATATGGAAATCCAGGAAAAAACTTCATGAAAAAAAGTACATAATGTCACAAATCTTACAAAATTTCTTCAAGAATTAGCGAAAAATTGATACATATAGACAAAAAAGTGTAACGGGAACATACGACACCATTAGGGCTCATTTATACTTCCAAAGCGATAGTCGCGAGACGTCGCGCAATGTTGTGCGACGTCGCCCGAAAATGGCTGGGTGTTTATACTTGTCGTAGTTAGTTTAAACTTTTTATCTCAGGTAAAATCGCGCGACATCGTGTGGTAGTCGCGCGATGTTCGGGCGACAGTCACGAGATGTCGCGCGACAATCGCGCGATGTAGTATAAATCAGCCCTTAGAGATTTAAAAGAGAAAATCTTGAACGCCATATTCAATGAAATTTACCATTAGCAATTCTCACAAAAATAAATATATCGATAAATTTACTTTTAAATATTCCTCCCTGAAGCCAATGCTGTCGGCGAGTGTGTAGACAGAGTATGCCCAGAGTCCTAGAATTGGCAATACATTTAAACACAGCATTTTAAACAGCTGTAATCTTTTCCCAGTCTGTGTCAGCGGCTCATCTCGACAAATTCCTGAAATAGAATATTTATTGCATTCTATTCTTTTCACATCAATTAATAATAAATATTTTTTAATCGAATGGTGTGGAATCAGACTTTACACATGAAGTATGTCAAATGTTTATTCTAAGAGCTATGTAAAAATTAATGGGGCTAACAGGTGCATGTGTTTATTTTTAAGGGGCCAGTTATCAAGACCAAGCACATTGATTCGGGTACCAAATCAGCAAGACTTATCTAGGATCTAAAAACTAACCATGTGAGCCTTTGTATGCAGTTTATACGTTAGGCTACCTGTAATGTTATACAGTTATTAAATGTGCAGTCGGGCAATTATAGACCATAATAATTTCCCCAGAGGTACTTGAAACAGTTTAGTATTCTATTGCCCGATGCCATCGGCTGAGGACAATAGAACACTGAACTGTTTCCAGTACCAAGGGAAAAATCATGCTTGTCTATTGCCTTACTACACATTAAATAACTGTTTAATTCCTAATCTTACATATAAAAAAGAGAAAAAAGAATTCAAAGTTTGGTCGGTCATGACAAAAACTCGGAATGGTTATAAATATTCATGAAATAATTTCGACCAATCACAAGACAGTTCAAAGGTTAGCACGACAAGACTGTACTACGTGCTTAGCTTCAATAAAAACATACCTTTACCGATAAATGACGGATTTATGTCAAGTAAAGCAGATGACCCCCTAAAAGAACTGGCTGTCGATCCCATATAAATACTTGCTGCATCTTTCTTGTTAGACATTTTTCATAAGATCTGCAACAGTAAAATTCACTTTAAATATCATGTTTATAGAGTTTATGTACATTGAATATTTTGCTACAAAATGTTAGATATGTACGACACAAATTTGTGTAAACCATCTTTAAAGTATACATGTACCTTCCACACATAAACACTTGTTTAGGTTTATGCCACACCTAATCGGCATAGCTTGTGACTTTTTCTGTCATAAAATCCCTGGTCTGTCATTATTAGAAATTTGATGCTGCACAAAAAGAAAGTTCGTGTTATCTATTTGGACATGAAGCTTTCATATATAATAGGATCAGTCCTCACCATTTTTATGGGGGTAAACGACAAATTATCTTCTCTGTTTTTTATCAGAATAATGAGAATGTTGAAATTTGTATCACGACTTACATTATATTTGGCAAGATGAATATTAGTTTTGCCATCCACAGTGGCTTGACAATAATACACCAAAATTGGCTGTCAATGTACTCATTTTACACTATTTTATATGGAAATAAAAAGATGTTTTGTATGAAATATAGTATCATAAACTCACTCATGGTCAAGAAGTCTGACCCGATGTATCTTGAATGTCTTGCGTCAAGTGCCCGGAGTCCAACGTCATCATCTGACTCATGATGTTTATTGTCAGTTATTAGTTGTAAATAAATTAAATGTCAAAGTATTTGTATTTGGATATACAAAGGCGAGTGTTACAAGATTAAACCTATATTAACTGGTTCAATACCTAGAGATAACTAATTTCCACAAACGCTTTCCTCAAAGGAGAAATAATAAGATACATGAGAAATATTTACTTTAAAACTTAATTACACAAACAAGTCGAAGCTTTTAAAGGGAGACTACTAGACAGATACTCAACAACAGAAACAGAAGCAGATAGCGCAATAAACACCACCATCAGTCTGAGCAGTAAAATCTAACTACAAAAGGCAAATAAGATAAAAGACAAGTCACTCTAAAGTGTATAATCTATATAAAAATACATTGACACTTTAATTATTTACAAATAACTTACAATCAACATCATGAGTCGGACCACTGATAACGGAGGACTCCGGGTATTTGACCTAAAACACGCCAGAAACACCGGGTCAGAGTTCTGGATCATGAGTTGGGTTAACGATAGCATATTTAATACAAAAAATGTGAACACTACAAAATGATTTTTCTGAAGGTTAATATTATCTTTAATGTAGGATTACCCCAATGATCTGAGATATTGAGGTTCAGACCCACCCGTTAATCCATCCGCTTCCATTTCTCAAGAAGAGAGGTTATAGAGTAAATCTATTAGTTTATTCAAACTTGAAATCTTTGAGTTATCTTAAACACAGTTAACACCATAACCTCGTTTTTATTAATTTTTAGAAGAAGATGAGTTTAAAGGTCTGCCCATTTGTAATAAAAACGTACAGTTAAATGTGGAGCAGACAATTTTAGGCAACTCTAATTGCTAGGAGGCTAGTTGTGACCTGTTAAAACCGCCTCGGTGGTGTAATGGTTAGAGTGCTCGCCTCGAATGCGTAATGTGGGTTTGATCAATGGACGTGTCAAATGGTATTTGTTGCTTCTCCGCTAAGCACTCAGCATTTAGGAATAAGAGCAAAGACTGGTCGGCCCAGAGTCAGAATAATGTGTCTGGGTAAAGTTGCATGTATTCCTGAGGACTACCGCTTTTTGTGTTGATAGCACGTTATGATAGTTAAAACTTCGGCTCTTCGTGTTGGTCTAGTACAAAGCAAGCTTCATTCTATCATTATAATCATTCGCTAATATGCTCTTGTCCTGAATATGCATGAAGTATTTGCCACTCGACGTGAAGCAACAATCAATCAATCAATCAATCAATTGTTTTAAAGTGTCAGTCTGTAGTCTAATAGTGTTCATTGAGAGAGAGAGAAATGAATATATGTCCAGTTCGGAGATAACTGCAGTACTCCTGTGCCTCTTTTTATTTTTCTGTTGACAACATATCTCGAGTTACCTGACCCTTAGGGTAAAATTGTGTTGTAGTTGTATTGGTTTATTTTTCTGTCATGTGTTCATCACTGCCTGACCCATAGGGAACGACCAATTAACTCTTAGGGGGAGGCTATTGTTTTTCACGAAACCAAATATTCTGATGCTTAGTTTTATGATAAAATATTCTGGACAAACAGGTTACAAAAAATATTCTGAAACCAGTGCCCACCCTTAAGTGTAATGTAAAATTTCTAAAACAATTTTGTGAATTACCACTGCGAAAAACTAAAAAAAACCCAATTCTGTCTGAAAACAAAAACCATAACTCCATTCCTTAAAGTTAAATGGTCGTTCCTTGGAGTTCTCGACCGAAAGCTGTATATGATATATTTATGTTCTTGAAAGAAATTACAAAAGATTATAACTACTTGGAGAAACAAACAAATATACAAAACATTTAATAATACAAAATTACCAATGTTAAATAAATATGGAAATTTAGGTACATGTATGCTATATGTAACCTATCATCAGTAGCATTAGAACCGAAACATAGGAAGTCAAAGATTCAAATATAG
>JARWCS010091719.1:0-15294 GCA_034783895.1 Geukensia demissa | reverse complement strand
TCCAGTGTTTCGGTTTTAATGCTACTGATGAGAAGTTACTCCTTAAAATGTACATATCACATACTTAAATTTTTCCATATTTATTCAACATTTTGTATTTTAGAACTTGAGATGTCAACGAGTACTCAGATATTCGAATATTACACGATAGGACCGAGTATCGAATACTAAATTTGTAGTCAAATACTCGAATACTCGGGACTTTTCTGTTCTTTTGATCTCTCAGGCTAGATAATTAGTTAATCATTCATTTAAATGTGATACACATCCTTAATCTTACCTGAATTAATTACCTCTTACACTTTAAGAAACTTTAAAACTATGCTTTGTTTTATTAATGGATATTAAATCAATAAAAAAATTAAATTTTACATAACTTGCCAAAACTCCAAAGACATGAAAGATTATTTTTATTGTTCAACACCTGTACAATTATTACAATGGACAATTCAAAACTTCTGCTCTCATATATTACATTTTGCAATCTCAGCTTCCTCATAAATGACATCTTGACAAATGAAAAAATGCACTAGAACAATGACATTTCCAGAATTTGTTTACCTGTCCATTGTAAAAGGAAGATTTTAGTTGTTCTAGTAATTAAGCAATGCACTCCCATCTTAAAGTAGTTAAGAATGTAATGTACACTAAACAAAATTTGCCACCACTTAAATCAATATATATATATATAAAATGTTTAACTATGAATTATGTCATGTTATATATCGTTGGAATTCTAATTTTTTGCTGCGACTCAATTTTTTTAAATTTCAGTTTACCTCTGCATAAAAAAATTACCTTTAACCCCTCTATGTTAAAATTTTTTGACATTAACAAAATCTGTCTCAAAATAGCATGTTTTCATACATAAATATTGCACTTCCACATTATATTAAACATGTAATTCAATTATATTCTTGAAAATTTATCTTTTATCTCTCATAAAACCCAATAAAATGAAAATTTTATCGTGTCTTGTTATGCAAGGCAATTAGTTGATTAACATTACACCCTATGGGGTTAAAGTTAAAAATGAATTTTTAATTACACCCTTAGCTGCAGCAAAAAGGTATATAATATGATAAATTTCTTTGTGAAACTTTCGATACAGCTTTACTTCTGTTGTGACACATTTTGTTTGGTGTACTGTAGTAATTGAATGTTTTATAGTTTGACAATAAAGTGTTGACAAAGACAATGATGGAAGCTTACTTCTCCATCCCATCTTGCACTGACTTTTTGAATGTTACCCTCTTTGGACTATTGGTGCTGCTAGGTGACGCCACTGCTGAGGCTGACTGTAAAACATGGACTGGCAAGGGAGGTGGTTTCATCTTCTGCTTCTGAAATTTTTAATAATAGACTTTTGAAAGAATCACTTTGTCACAAAATATAAGAACTTGAGCTGTTTTGATTTGCAGTTAAGATTATTTATATAAATTCTATAGTATTTGATACTGTTAATTAACACAATTTGTATCAATATATTACTGTGATTTTTTTATTACATATGAAAAATGAGGATTATTTAATATGATTTTGGAAAATACTTGATGTAAGTAATACTACCAAGATTTCTGAAATTTCATGTTCAAGTCTATATGTTACACTAATCACATAGCACTTTACACAGTTGAATTTTGCTTTTAGAAATTTTTTAAAAACATATGTAAAATGTGGATTTTGTCTTTCTCACATTTATTCCATATTCTTTCTTTTAATACCTTAGGACTTTCAATTGGTTTGTTATCTGTAGAAGTTGGCATGGTTGTGCTTAATGGTGCAGGCATAGAGATACTAGCTGGGGTACTAAAGGTCACAGTTTTCGTTGGTGGTTCTGTAGTGTTTACTGGCACAGACTCTGCCACACCCTGTGATGACTGAGTAGAGGACACCTCTGTAGTATACTGCTGAGATCTGACTGATGTAGGAGATTTCTCCTCTCCAGAGTCGGTACTACCTTTAGATGACTGAAATAAAACAGTCACAACACGTCAGAGACAATGTTCACAATGGTTTTGCTTCTTTATACTGACATGATTTTCAATAGCAAAGAAAATATCAGAAGTTGATGAAACTGGAAGTGAACTTACTGTGAAAATAAAGAATTACATCTGTAAAAAATGAATTAAAAAATTTTAAGTCGGAAAAACTTTAGGCATGTATATAATGTGAAACTGGTTTTTTTGTGACAATAATTTTAGTGAATTATTTTACATATAGAAATTGTATTTATTGGGGGTGTTTTAAGCTTATCAGCAGGAGTGAAATTTGATCCTTCTTGAAAGCCTTCTTGAGACCTCTAGATTTGTATATTCCCCATGTTTCTTGTGGATGGGGTGTGGTCTCTTTTGACATTCACCTACATCTAATCATTTTCCTATCAAGATAACAGGGTCAAATTGTTTAAAAATTTATTAAGCACCTCTGGGATAAACATTTATACAGTGGTTCTATTTATCTGCATGATAAATTTTCTAAACAGCTTAGTCCCAAGTCTTGTTGTTGATTTCAACTTTGAACAGAAATCAGTTTGATTATCTATTTCAGAATGCTTTTACAAGATTTATTTAAATACTCGTATATTCCAAACTAGTCTATGTTTATAACTTTAAAACAAAGTATATCTAGTAAGATGTATTGTAGCAAAAAAGATTCCAACAATCTGTGACATACTTTTCTCTCTTTCCTAATGCCTCCCTGTTCAACCATCTCCTTGTATTTCTTCCCCTTACAGGCTCGCTGTGGTTTAGAATCTTGATTCTGACCAGAGTCATCCTTCTTGTCTGGACTTGGACTTTTCTCCTCGGTCTCTAACCTTGAAGGTTCAGAGGTCAGGACTAGAGGTGAAGGCTTGGTAGGTTTATGATTCATACCAAACTGTACATTTCTGTTATACTGCTGAACTGGAGATATTCTGGGACTTTGTACCTGGGAGTTCATTCTTGATGCTGTAATGAATAAACATTATATTGTATGACTGAAACTAAATATGTCTGGGTTTTTTTTAAAGTGAGGTTTAGATGTTAAATTGATTTTTTAGGCGAATTCACAATGCCAAATGCCAAAACTTTCAGAATGGTGATTCCAGACTTTCACTATTTAATATTTGTTTGTTTCCTTCATAGTTCAATACACATGCCTTAATTTTGAACATGAAGACAGTAAAAATTCAAACATTATTTAATAAATGTGGCAAATCTTCAAATACAGTACTGTAAATTCCTAAGTGTGAATATAAATCTAATTTCTATTATGGGGTTCCTAAAAACTTCAACAGGATTTACCCATGGTAAACACACAATATGTTTTGAGCATAAAAATTGTGACGTCACAATGAATTTTGTGTACAGCGTATATAAAAACAAAAAACAGCATTTTTCTAAATATTTACATATTTACAATATTAGAATGGAAATAATTCATGGCAGCCATAAGTTTGTTTCAATTATGACATGGACTGTCATTGTTTTCACAAATTTTATCTCTAGCTAACACTAGCAATAAAATTAATGAGTAAACAACTTCAGCCCATGTTAAAATCATCAACAAACTTATGTCTGCCATGAACTATTACTAATAAACAATCATGGACTTTTGTGGTGATCTGTCAACTCTCTATGGCCACTGGTATGGTGCCAATGGTGGCCTTTTTATGTCCATAAAAATTTACTATAAATTATAAACAAACCTGGAACTGTTGTTGCCTGTAAACTCTCTGTGGCCACGGGTATGGTGGCAATGGTGGCCTTAATCTTGTGTGATTTTTGGTTGCCACCCGTTATATAACCTATTTCACCTTTGGCTTCTGTTGTCAAAGTGTTCAGGTTGTTATTGGACTTGAACACACCTAAATAAATCAAATTATTAATATTTATTTTTACAGGATACTGTACAAAAAGGGAAAGTAATGGTTCAAATCAGATTTGTGTCATTTAATCTGATAATATGTAAAAATTATTGATGTTAAGAATTTGCAATACAGTTAAATGTGAGAAGTCAAGTGAAAATGATCCTTATCCTATGAAAAAAAACATTATTTTTTAGTGAATTAAGTATATCATAATTTTCCATTTTTAACCTTAAAATATCAAATCAAAGAACACCATACTTAGTAGGATGCAACTTAAAACTCATTCATCAACTTGTTTTTGCACTAAATGTATCTCTGTATTCCATATCTCCCTTTATATTTCAACACCGCAGTATAAACATGTACACATAATACAATTAGATGTTCATTTATTCATATATTTATACTTTTTCTCAGCACTTAAGCTTGTAATTTTGTAGTTTGAATGCTGTATTTACCCTGAAATTGACTCTGTGGTGGACTTTGAACTGAAGGCTGGGTAACAGGTTTAGGGGCTATGTTATGTTGACTGACCCCAGGACTTTGGGCGGGAGATCTAGTGGCTTGGGGCTGTATCAAAACCTGCTGTACTGTTCCTTGGGATCCTGAAAATAGACAGTAAACATATTTTGATTTTCAACCAATTAAATACAAACAGTTATGTCAGATAGAAATAGATATTAATGGTCTCCGGACCGTATGCATCTGTTTTGAGTTAGCAGCACTGCAAATTTTATCATCAAACTGTCACCACATTTTCAGTATTTGTATCACTTCTGTGTTGTTTCTTTCCTTGTTGGCAAACGAAATAGGATCGATGTTTATTAATATTTGTAGATATTTATAAAAGAAATTAATTGCACAACGAGGCAAAGGTATCCATGTGGTCTATATCGATTTTTTAAACTTTAAATTGTAAAATCATTTCACATTCTTTTGTTTTATTTTGTACCATGTCTGATTTCCCCAGACAAGAACACATTTAAAATTGATAAAAATAAAGACAACGCCAACACCGACAACGACAGCATCATACCATAATACTACCACAATTTTTTGCGGTCGTATAAAAATTTCTGCTATTACACAATTAACACAACACAAAGTTTATTTTTACCATGCCAAACATTCAGTTTCGTATCTATACAGTGTGCAAACTTACCCTGCTGAATAGAGCCAACATAAGCATAGGCTGGTGAACCCATTGATCTTGACACTGGTGATGGAGATCCTGCTACCATAGTTACAGTGTTTACTCCTTGCACACTGTCATTTGACCTGGGAAGAGAAATAGTAAACAAAATATTATCGAATATGCAACTAAAAAGTATTATTAAAATCAAAGTTTAAAATAAGAATTTTTTGTCATTTCATCTCAATTAAGAAAGTAAAAGAAAAATGAGCAACAATAAGCATAGTAACATCATCTAGTAGACTACAAGACTCTGGTTTGGAACAGGCACATAAGTACTTGGCAGAGTTTAACATGTTTGGTTAATTTGTCTTCAATCATGCAGCATGACACAAAGTTTAATTTGGTTTCATTAAAAAAATAAACTCAGCAAAGAATATTCTGTCATTTTGCAAATTTTTTTATTTGTATTTAGACCCACCATTTTAGTACTGAATATGTTAACTTTGATCTAATTTTAGTAAATATTATGTATGTTCTCACCAAAATATGACTGAAATACTGCCAACGGGCATTTAACAATAATCAATCAAACAATTAATCATTTTGCATTATTACTAAAAAAGAGACATCACTGCAGATTTATACAGAGTTTTTAACAGATTTTTTAAAAGGGATTTGTGCAGGAATATATTTCCTACCTCAGAAAACATTAATACAATCAAGCACAAGCTACTGCAATTTCATATTTGACCTGGTCAATTTTAACCAATATTGCAGCAAGCACCGCTATAACTACTTACTTTGGAGTGGAAGTAAATAATATTTTCTGTTGTGTTGCCTGTTGTTGAAATATCTGTTGTTGTGTTCCCAACTGTATGTGTGTTGGTATAGTCTGTTGTGTGTGTAATGCCTGCTGTTGTTGTAATGCTGCAAGGGAGACTACTGGCTGTGCCAAGGCAACTGTTGTCAGGGGTGAGGCCATCACACTAGCAACACCTTGGTTCAGGGCTGGGAACTGAGTAATGACCTTATTACCAACGCTATTCAGCACTATCGGAGAATGTAAATTCTGAGGATTTGGTGATAAAATATTGGTCGACTGAGTTTGATAAACTTTCCCTTGTTGGCCCACTAATCTCAAACCAGTTGGAGCTGAAGTAATTTGAAATTTTCCAGTTTGAGCTGACTGTGGTGATGGAGAATTCTGAGGAAGTGGTGACTGGTTCCCTGTAAAAGTAAATTGAATGTTACCCTGCTGAACTGGTGTCCCAGGAAGTGCCATTTGTAGAATGTTCTGGACTTTGCCTCCACTAGATGGCGCTACCCTGACTGAAGGTAAGATGTACTGTAGTTGGGCAGGCTGTAAGTTGGCCTGTGTAAATATCTGACCCTGCTGCTGTTGATACTGTGATGTTTGTACTGTTAAAGGTGCCGTCATTTGCTGAGAGGTTTTCAGTACCAGATTTGTTAAGAGAGCTTGTGGTGCCATACTCTGTGTTGGTGTGTGTGGTTGTTGCTGTATTTGCTGTGTTTGATTCTGTGGTGGAACAATATTACGTAATGTTGTGATGTAGCCACCTCCCATACTAGTCTGGATTGCTGACGTTTTTGGCGAGTTTGAATTGATAATCATTCCATACTGTGGGTTCGAAGGCTGTAAAACAATTGTGCCATTGTTTGGCGCATTCTGTAGGATAGTCTGCTGCTGAAGATTTATTCCCGGAATCGTGCCAGGTTTTAGCATGGTTCCCTGTTGAAGTGAAACCACAGGTTTAGAAGCTATCGGGACAGGGGTAGTTATCGGTTTGCCTACAGTTGTAAATGTTGATGCCACAGTATTCATGGTATAACTTGAATTTGATATAAATGTCTGGTTTGAGTTGACTATCTGTATGTTACTAGATGTTATGGGAACTCCAATCAGATTTGTACTGGTATTACTGATTAAAGGAGCAGGCTTTCCGCGAGTTTTCTGAGACGTTTTCCTCATGATGGCATTTTGACCATTTTGATTGCCTAAAATTGTTTCTGTATTAGACGACATTAAAATCTGTTCATTTTCTTTGGTCGTCATGGTGATGTTGTGAATTTTCATCTGGCCCATTTTGACTGTTGGATGTTGGGTAATTTGTATACGATGCTGAGAGCTGTTGTTTTGTTTCAACTCCTGCATACTACCAATGGACATGTTCCTGTTGGGTTTAACTTTGGCACGAAACACAGCCCCTGTCGGTTGAAAACTGGACCCAACACTTGATGGACGTGGAATTAGTTCCTCAGTGTTTCCAACAATACGGGTTGGAGTTTTGACTGGAGATTCAGGTATTTTACGGATTGGTGTTGGACGGTAGGTGATGTCAGCTGGATTGATATGTTTAACTGGTGAGAATCGTTGCTGTGGAAACGCTTTGTTTTCAATGAGATTATCCTCCTCTGTTTGACTGTCAGTCTCACTGTCAGAGACATGCTCCTTACAAATTAGATCACTAGCCTCATTTTCACTATCATTTACTTCTGAAAAATATAATTTTAAAGTATAAAAATTAAAAATTTTGCTGAAACAACACCTATATTCACCAACTGATCAATTAAAGAACTAAATAACTTTATCAATTAAATTAATCACTCATTCAATGGCACCTAAATAAAGTCTTTGTAAGCTTTTTTACTAATTTAATGTTCAAATGCCATGTCATTAGAAAATGGATAATTCCTGTACACTTAGAAAGTTAAAGACCTGCCTCTGGAAAAGATAAAATTTTTAACATAAAATTTACAGTCAACAGTGACCTAACAGTGACCACCACCTCCCTAATTTGACATGCATCTTCATTCCCCTTTGTTTTGAGTTTAAAATTGATTAAACCTATATTTAATGACCAACTTTCTTATGTGACCTAATTTCCCATTTAAGGTCAGACAAGACAGGTTTGATAATGTAATAAAGTATGGTAATCAATAAGTAATCCTGGTAAATTACAAGGTCGTTAATTATAACGAAAACATATCCTTTTTAACCCAGATGCTGATGTAATATTGTTCCATTACATGTCAAGACATTCTAGTTTTACTTAGAGAAGATTAGATAAATTGATTCCATACAAGGCAACCTGCCAAGTTGAAAGTGTTAAAAGTTGCAAAAACTTGTGATATTGGCCTGCCTTCAACCTTATGCAATATATGAAAAATATCTAAGAAAAGAGTAGGATAAAGATCCTCAGCTGCATGTCCCTACCCAACAAAGAATTGAAGTGCAACACAAAATATGATTTAAAATCATACAAAAAAATCTCCTATAAATGTGCTAATGACCTATATTGTTTAAAACCACAACAAACAAAAAGATATTCTTTTATCTTCACTTAATGAATGACACCCATATATTTCTTTGGTTTGGTGTCACCACTGAACTATAAGGTTTTAGTTTGTGACATCATTTTTCTGGGAAATTTCCTGCACAAGGAGCAGAAGTTCTTAAATATAATTTAACTGATAGATTTTGCCAGACAATCTGACATCACCAAGAAGAAATACCTGATTTGATTGGGATTTAATGCCATTTTCAACAATATTTCAGTCATATCGCAGCGGTCAGTTATGCTGGTGGAGGAAGCCAGAGTACCCGCAGAGATCCACTGACTATGGGCAGGTAACTGACTAACCTAATCATGTGTGATGCGAGATACTGCAACCAGTTTTTGTTTGGTACAATCTAAGGCGAGAACTCATGCTGTATAGGTGATAAGCTAAAGTGATATGTACAGGTAAAATTAAATCAACTACCTAGACCATTTAGCCACTCAGGCCCTGAAATACCAGACAGTGGCGACACCGAGATGGAGTCTGAAGTGAGTGTTATTCAATCTTACCCTCTTTATTTGACTCATCAATAACCATACGCTCATCGTCACTTGCTGCTTCTTCTGTGTCTGGTTGCCTGGTAACGGACTGGTAACGTGGACGTGGTCTGGGTAGATGTTGAGGCTGCATGAGTTGTTGGGAAGTAGAAGTTGATTGACTGGGTTCCTCTGTATGGTAGTCCTGATCACCAAATGTCTCAGACAACTGTCTTTTTAAAGCCTGCAAAACAAGTCATACCTTTGCCAATTAGAAGTGATCACATGATACAATTAGCCAATAGCAATTCAGCCATGCTCAAAAACTGGTGCATTATATAGTTGCAAAAATTGCTTAAATATTTATATTTGAACAGTTTTGTACAGTTATATAGAAGAAATAACAATTCCTCATGTGGTCTTCATCTTCAGGAAAGTCCTCCTGTTTGTTCTGGGCACATGCAATGATAACAGAAGTATGATTACAATATGTTACCTATTTTTCTTATATTTATACATTTGCAAGTGTTGCTGAGGAATTACTGATGGTATAAATTTACCTAAAAATCACAGTTACTGTGTAAAGGAGGAACATGCTAGAAATTATTATTAGTACAACTCCTTTACATATTGTAATGAATACAGGAAATTTCAAGTAGAACAATTCAAAATGCAAACTTTACTACTGAGATTCTTATGAGAACAGTAGAAAGATTGCATAAATTTGTGAATTTACAGTATAACCTATAACATTGTAATAGTTTGATTTCTATAGTATACTTAAAATCAACTTCTCCATTTGAAGTGTAAATCATTGTATTTATGTACCTCTGCAAACTTATGGCGATCCTCTCCTGTCTGTAATTTATTTGGAGGGAAAAATGCTGATTTACCATCCCCATCCTGAGGTACTGCAGACAAACTTTGAGATCTTCCCCTTTTAATTTCAAACAAGGACAACTCTTTGTTGATTTCCTCATCATCTGGAATGTCTACGTCGGGGAGTCCTTCAGTCACCTCTTCTGAAATGTTAAATAAGAATTCATATTAGGGCAAACAAAATTAATTCTCAGGTTCTCTCTTACTACCTCATCTCTTTTCACGATAAAAACAATAATTTTAAATTCAGCTTTTCTGAGTACAGGGTAAAATATACTCTTTTTTGTCTTTTTGGAGATTTGATCAATGTTAAAATACCCCTTGCATTTTTCAGAATAAAAATTGAACAATATCTCGCTCTTGTAACGTTTTGTTAGAATTTCTTTTGAATGGCCAAAAGATTATATTGCCAGAGGTGAGAGCTGTTTCAAAAGTTAGTGAAGATGGAACAGCATCACATTTTGGTAGGTGGTCATTATTTCTGGTAATCTGTATCCAGGAATTCAATAAAATTCCATGTTTGATGTAGTTAAATTGAAAGTGCTTACTGGGTTTTCTGTGAAATATTTCCTGTAACATCCCTAACTGGTATTTGCTGATATTTTACAGATTTTTCCGACAAAGCATGACAACAGATAAACTGTAGTACAACTAGGTCTATTTTAGTTAAATATTTTAAATGTAATTTTTAAAGGCCACTTTAAAAGACCTTTGGATATTTTTTTTAGTGTAGACTATGATCATTTTTGAAAGCAATATGGTGAACATCTGATGCTGAATTTGTATGTAAATTATGTTTTATGAACACTGGGGGAAATTTCCCCTGATTTAAGTCTATTACATTGGTTTGGAAAATCTTTTGAATTTGGGTCATCATGGTTAAAAAGAGGGCAAGATTTTGAAGAAAAAATTTGCATTTGTAAATTATCCTTTCTCTAAAAATTCTAAGATATGAAAATGAAAAGATATGGGATAAATGTCGAGAGAGACTGCACTCCAACCAAAAGAAAAACAGAGGAAATTTATAAGATGATCATTAAAACCATACTGCAGTGCAATACGAACTTTAAAATCAAACACAAGATAATTAAAACATAAATTTGACATAGCTTTTTAAAGCAAACATCACAGATATTATGCGACAAAGTTCATAATTTCTTATTAATTTCCATCTCAAAGAAGCATTTAAATACAGATTTAATTATGACTGACAACTGTGTATTACTAAATCTTATTGATTTTCTTCCAGACAATAAATTATTATAGCTTAGGTTTTTACCTCAAAAAAATTTACTTAAGGGCTTAACAAGTGTGGGACAAGTTTTCATCACACTTATCTATTAAATCTAATTTTGTCAGTTTGAATCCTCACAAGTCTGAATTTTTATTATTGCAATATACTGTTTTAAAACACCATATCAATCAATATATAAAAAGCTATATTAGTCAATTTTGAAATGCCCTATCAATATGAGATTCAAAAAGACATTGCAATATACATACATGTACAGCTATCTCATTCAAAATTGACACACTGCTAATATAAAAATAGGAGATGTGGCATGATTGTCCATGAGACAGCCAACCACCAAATGACAGTAGAATTTAAACTTCTACAGGTCAATTGTCTATATGCTCATTTTGTGAGGTGGTGTGGGGTGCAATGCAAAAGATTAAATATGTATTTTATGTTGGTATTGAACCGTTATCTGCTTTAATAATTGAAACTTAAATGCCTGAAAGTTTATCCCCACACCCACTTAAATATCCTGGTTAATATTTGCCTAGTGCTTGTTTAATTTCTGTTCATATTTATTAAATCAAATATCGAAATTCCATATTTTGGCCTTTTACTTCTGGCTGTTTGTCACCTTATAAAAACTGTATTGTAAGGCTGCACGTAAATTCAACTTTATAATCCAAATACTACAATACTATATATACTAACCCTCTTCAAATATATCATCATCAAGCCGACTTGTACTACTTCTCTGTTTTAATTTTTCTGCTATAGTACTGGATTTCTTCCTCTCTCTGGAGCACCACTTCCAGTCAGGATGAGCTTTAAAATGTGCTTCTTTTACCTGAAAATTCACCATGTAATTTTGTCCTGTATTCAATGATCCATAACAATTAAGCGCTTGATTGATCCAGTATTCAAACAATTTACCGATATGATAATGCATTTCACCTGCTAGTGACTCCCACATGGTGTTACTGATGTTCTATATGTTTTTTTTTGGTGACTTTGCTTTATAGGGAAATACCATGCACTAGGAGCAATTCTCATACATGGGTCAACTGACAGATTTTCCCAGAAAATCTGACCTCGCACAGCAAAAAGACCAGAGAGTGCAGTAGCGATGAGAGTCATCAGTGGGGGTAATCCATTACTTACAGATTTCATAACTATATTTTATTCTAGAAAATTCCTTGAAGTTACCAAAACAATGGTTGTGAGGCCACAATGGTCAACAGAATTGTGAAGACAGCCAAAATATTTCATTTTTAACTTGCCTATTACTTCCAGTTTGAGCTGTTAACAGAATGTTTTAAGATTAAAAATTTGACAATATACACAGAAATATTTCTGAAATAAATGACTTTAAGAGGACAGCACCTCTTTTGTCAACTGTGTATTTATGGATAGGGCAAATCAATGCATGCTCTGTTGTATTTGCAACAATAACTAAATTTACCTGGTAAGCTAAATCATGGTATTTCTGTTTCTCTTTTGGTCCTAGGGCATACCACCATTCACCGAGGATTTTACTGACAGTTCTATTATCCTGGTTTGGATGTCGCTGATGAACTAAATGTCGGTGTCGTTTACTGAATATCATAAAGGCATTCATTGGTCGTCTGATGTGATCCTTGTCTTTTGTCTAAATAAAATATTTTTCTATTTTTAAAACAAAAAAATATATAAAAATAATCCTTTTTAGGCCCTGCCCTAAAAAATAGTTGTGGCTAGATCACCCCAAATCAACACCAACCTTTGTCTAGTATAATCATTTTTGATGACTTTGAGAATTAAACCTTCAAATTTCTCACAAAGGCTCGAAAATTTAATGCTGAATTATCTTGATTGTAAAAAACACAATTATCAATGGCTAACAATGTGAAATTCTCAGACAGAACATGTTTTATTCAGACTGACCGCCAAAATATATTGGCTCTACCTTGCTTCCTGACCTATGTTTTTTCCACACATGACAGAGTAAAATCTATTTAGACTTGGCCACTTTTTCCCCATGAAAAAAATTTTTTAATGAAATTTTAAGCTTTGTGTATGGAAACATTTGTGAAGTTTAAAAAATTACAACAATTTGCAAATTTTGATTTCAAGTTGACCATGCATAAAATTGCTTTCTGTATGGTTTTAAAAATCTGCTACCATTCATGTTTGTCTTTGACTCACTCATTCCTATCTTTGATCAAAACATCTTTTTTGTACTTTTGTACTTATACTGGTATCCATAATAAAACATGTTATATAAACATTTTAAAAACTTGATTTCTGTAAATTGGTATTAAGTAAAATAAAAAGGATTAAATTAAGTAGGAGTTCCAATTATTTTTCCTGGAATTTGATCATGACAGACATAAACAGCCACTAAGTTTCATATTCTAATTACAGTAACCTTTTTATCTGCTGGCTTATTCTTTGTAAATAAGTAGCTGATATTTAAAGCATCTAATCACGAAATGACTAAATAATCCTTTAAAATTATTGATTAATATAAGCTTCACTATAAAGGTCTTCTGGTATACTGAGTGTAAAGCTTGTGGAAAGTATGTCAGCATATTACTTTGTGGAAAGTATGTCAACATATTACTAGACCAATACTGTCTGCAGGGATATGGAAAGTATGTCAATGTATTACTAGACCAATACTATGTCTGCAGGGATGTGGAAAGTATGTCAACATATTACTAGACCAAAACTATGTCTGCAGGGATGTGGAAAGTATGTCAATATATTACTAGACCTAAGTATGTCAACATATTACTAGACCAATACTATGTCTGCAGGGATGTGGAAAGTATGTCAATGTATTACTAGACCAATACTATGTCTGCAGGGATGTGGAAAGTATGTCAGCATATAACTAGACCAATACTATGTCTGCAGGAATGTGGAAAGTATGTCAACATATTACTAGACCAATACTATGTCTGCAGGAATGTGGAAAGTATGTCCACGTATTACTAGACCAATACCATGTCTGCAATTGGACAGCACCAGGCTGTTTGGAGAAGCAGAAAGAGTACATAGTATTGAGCAATTCATACAAAAGCTCTTGTAAGAAAATCATGTCCATTTTCTATTTGTAGGATAAGATGTTCTATGTAGCACACTATGAGAAATCTTCAGGAACATTGGTTATTACTATGTATACAGTAGCAGGCTACCCAATCTCACCAAATGCTGTTTAACTTTGTTAGTAAATATTTTTTTTTTTAATTTTTAGGATTCAATTTCTGTGAAAGAAAACCAGTCATAAACACAGAATTCTAGCTTGTCCTGCTTTTCAGTATAAAATAGCTGTGTTTAAAAATTGGGTACATGATAAAATTGGATACATGGTTAGATTTTGAACCTGGGCATACTGAATGCATTGACATAAATGGAATGATGTTACATGTATTTTTATTTTTTTATAAACATTTTTCCATTATGTTTAACAATTGGGTTCAAACTTATAATGATTTAGCAGGAATAAGGTTTTTTTAAGATGTAATTACACCAATATTTCACCACACAATTTACAAGATGGGAGTTGAATTTCTAAATCAGTCCATTGAGTTTTTGAAGCTGGAGCTACACATTGTAATTTAAATGAATAAAATGACAAATAAAAAATTTAGGTTTTTGACAGCTGATTTTCATGAGTCATGCTTGAAATTACAAGGAAAATTACAAAGTTTTATCCTTTGTAATGTTTACTACTTACTTTTCTGGGACTTTTTGGTTCATCTTTGTCCTTTAAAGCACTAAGTGACTGAGATCTACGTTTGGTAACGGCTTTGGATTCCTTCTTGCTGGTAGGTTTTTCATGCGTCTCTTCAGGTGCTGGTTCCTGTTGTGGTGGGGCAGGCTTGTCATCAAACACATCATCATCATAATCCTCATTGTCATCATCTTCCAGAACAGGTCCTGAAAGATGAAACATTACTGGATATTTCCATTGACCTTGAGTGAAAGAACAAGAAAATCATACATAAATAGAACATTGTTACCAACTTCAACAGAATTTATTAAACCTTTTTTCTCTATTTTTCGCAAGGAAACAAAATACTTGACTACAACCACTCATTCATTCAGATACATGTACTAGGATATTATACTTAATTCTTCCAACTCGCATAAT
This sequence comes from Geukensia demissa, assembly GCA_034783895.1. Taxonomy (NCBI): domain Eukaryota; kingdom Metazoa; phylum Mollusca; class Bivalvia; order Mytilida; family Mytilidae; genus Geukensia; species Geukensia demissa. Next base: position 216 of record JARWCS010091719.1, on the reverse strand, counting down.
TTTATTCTTCAAAAAGGAAAAGAATAGAGGGGAAAAGAAATTCTATGAACACTCATTTTATCCAAAAACTTATATTTTGTGCTAAAATCTGCCACTTAAAGCAGGAAATAAAACAAGTGTGGACACAAAAATGTCTCGCCTGTATATGTGGTTTTGACCCTATAAACATGTGGACACAATAATTTTCTAATCAAGATATATCTGCAAGTAATACCG
>JARWCS010091286.1:0-15311 GCA_034783895.1 Geukensia demissa | reverse complement strand
ATTCCGCAAATGTCATCTTCTGAGTACTTTTTGTTAGAATCAGAGTGGTTAACAACAAAATAAGGTTTGTCCTTCCCCAGAACCAAATATTTGTATCTGCGTTTGCCATCTTTTTAAAAGAAAACAGGTGAACAATAGCTATTGATTTTTCGTTGAGTTTTTAATATGGAAAAGTAGTATACACGGTGAAAAAATCAAATGTTATAATGGTATTACAAGAGGAAAGGAACCTTTATTTGAGGCTTTCTAACAGATCTTTAGATTTTTTTCTGGAATCCACATTTGACTAAGTTTTAGTTAGTATATAGAGAATCTTACTTTAATAGCCATTGATAATTGTATTTTAACAATCGAAATCGTTCAACATCTTGAGCCTTGACGGGAAGTTTGAAGGTTCAACTTTAGAAATTGTAAAAATACAACTATCAATGTTTTAACAATGTAAGATTTGGTTTCTCTAATTCTTAAAATTTTTGTCATTTCAAGTTAAAATATTGTCTAAAACCCCAACAGAAAAGAGAAGTCTTCAGTCAAAGTCTGCTAAATTGCACGTGGAGTTGAAAAACAGTGCAAAAGGGTTGATAATCACTTAAAAACGGTCGAATTGCGTGAAAAACGCAAATAAAAATAAAGTACTGTATCGTCAAAAAGTGTGATGATTATCATTTAAAAAAAGTTAGCGATGAAAAATTGGTAGTTGTGTAGAGTAGCAATGCGGCTGTCATTATTTGTGCAAATAAAAAGTTATTTAGTTCTCAAAACATATGAATCAATTAATTTGATGTGATAGTGAGATTCAGATGATCATTTTTAAAATCTTACGCATTATAGCTACACATGTTCCGAAGGTTCAAACTGCGAAAATCAAAGTAATCTCTCTTTTCGTAAAGATTTATTTTCAATCAACCTTTACTGTCAATTTCTTGATGTAAGTTTAGTTATGAGGGATACTTCTCTGTGTCGAAAGTATCCTTGATTTCAAGATAAATGAGATAGATGCGATCTATCTGCTCACCAAAATCAGCGTTGTTTAGTCAATGTAACTCTATATCGCGGGAAGCAAAACAAAACGATTAGGGAAGCTTTCTATCTATTAGCTGCGAAAGACCCTGTATGCTACAAAGAATAAAAGAATAAACTTTTTTGTTCAATAGATAAAATGTGAACTTGTTATTCGATAGTTAAAAGGTTAATAAATATCATAAAAGAAAAACATTTTTAAAAAGATACATTTGTACAATATTTGTTTGTAATGTGTCAAGTTTTTATTTCGGTATCTGTATGCCTTCAAATGTTGATTTTTTATTATACTCTTAAAGTGGCATTCTCGACAAATAAAAGCGAGATACTTAAATAAGAACTTTTGCAATGTATATGTATTAATATATAAACATATGGAAATACAACTCAATTGCTATGAATTTAAATGAAAATCTTCTACGGAAAGTATAATTTGCCCCGTGATAGTTTTCAATTATTTAAGAGAAAAAATCAAGCTCCATAGATTCCCAAATAAATCTTTTGAACTTACGAACTAACGAATTAGCTTTATCTTCAACTTTTTAAAACTTTGCTTACGTGTTTGAATAAAAAAGTCGAAAATGCCTTTTATATTAAAATAGATATTATAATAAATTTCCTCAACATATTCCGGTTAAATATACAAACACTTAATTTTAAATCGATATAAAGCCCCAAAAAATTAAATTAAAGTCCACTATATGCAATATCCGTTCTGTCCGGATCAGATAGCAAACTTTCTTCCTTTTACATCTCTTAGCTATGATGTGCCACCTTTCAAAACTTTTACCATACTGCAAAAAAATTGATTTCTCAAAGAAGGACCTTATCCTTCTCCATTCTACCAGGAGTTTGTGAGTTTCCTTCCCGAATTGACGCGAGTTGACACTATTCTGAAATTAACCTACCGATTAGACACTGATTTTTAGATAAAGGATTCCACGAAGGGTGTCTCGCGCGAGACAGGGGATGCTTACCCTTTCGAAGCACCTGATCCTAATCCTGATTTGTAAAAGTAATTCGAAGATACCAAAGGGGCAGACAGAAATCGTTAAGACAGAAAACAAACAAGACCATGGCCAACAAAATGAAAAGAAAGACAAACACACAACACTACACTGAAAACTAGAGCTGTTGTAAAGGAGTTCTTGGAGCGCCTTTGTTCTTTTTGTGTTCGTTTTATCTTTTAGTTTGTTTTGAATTTGTCTCTTTGGACTTTGCATTTTTGATCTCTCACATGGGTATTCTACACTGGCCTTATTGCCAGATTACCGATAAATATATAGCAGACACAGCAACAATAGCATTCACAAAGCTTAACACTAAATACTAGGCCAACGCCAAATATCAATCATGCCTATTGTATAAAATATGCATTGATATCATTGTCAGCTGTCATAATAAGAAAATATATTTAAGTTATTGTCAAACCATTTTCACATACTAGGGTAATAAATAAAAAATCATCGCTATTCAAAAACCAAGTAGGAACAATGTTATCTATAGCAGAACCCAAGTGTTAATATTATTATACTACTCAGCACCAAGCACCTCGTTACACAGCTTTTATATATTATCTGTAAAAAAGAATGGGTTTCAGGATTCCATACGTGAACACTTATATCAAGATTAGTTTCTTTATCAGATGCAATATTGTACTGTTGTTTGATATATTGCATTTAATTGATTTTGATACGATGACAGGGTAACACTTTGGCTTTACATAAAATAAGATTGAAAGTGGTGATGTAGAGCTCATTACAATGAATGGTATTCTACTTCTTGTTGAAACCTCTACGTCTTGGAAATTTTGTAGATGTGCTGCGATCTTCTTGATATATGCCCATTTATGGGTATTTAAATCTTAAAATCAACTAAATGCTTTCCGTCGGAAGACACCTTCATCTTTCTTTAAAAAAAAATAGGCTTACCAATGCGTGTAAATGCCTGTGGAATAAACAGGTGTAGATATTACAAGGAAATGTTTTCTGGGAAATTCTTGCCTTTTTACAATCACTTCAGAAGACCTAAAACTGTTGTTTTGTTTGAAATGAAATTTACCCGAAGGCCAAAGGTAAAAGTCAACTCGAAAACCGTAAAAATTCTTGACTAAATTTATTTTAGAAAATGCTTAATAAATGAGTAAGGTATTAAGAACACACATAGCAATCCAACTTCAAAAAAGGAGATAACTGATACTCATGTGTCAGTTTTGTCTTTTGTTGTTATATCTTCTAACGTTGAGGATTATTATCTCCCTTTATCGTACTGGATACCGAACCAGGTGTCCTTATAAGCAGTGTTTTATTGCTGGGAGTGCCCAATGTTCTACCAATTTTAACAACTAGCCATAAATACTGCTACACAAACTATGCCAGAAGTGGCATAAATAAGATGTGGATACTAAAGAACTCCAAAGACCAGATGACAATGTTAACTCAACTCCTTTGCCTCTTGTAACAGCATCAAAACATTTGACTTTTCCACAATCTATACAGCAATACCACACGCACTTCTCAAATCAAGAGTAAAAGATCTAATTCATAGTTGCTTTCTTAAAAAGAACGGAGAATTACGATACAAATCTACCCAAATTGAGCTTGAAATTAAAGACACTTTCAAGTCTGCCTCATGCATTGATTACATTACAGCTGCCCCGGCGTATGGCGTATTTATATCCCAGCTCCTACGTTTTTCTAGAGCATGTGTCCAATACAGGAATATTCTGGACTGAGCTGGGACGTTGACAAAAATACTGCTCAGAAAGGGATATGTTGTTCCTCAGTCAAAGTGATCACTAAAAAAAATTATTATGTTCATTTTGTTCTCGAGATTGCATTGTCGGTCAAATTCCCCTTTTGTCTGGCTCTTCGGTTTTTTTCGCTTCCTCTTAGGTGCAAAATTTGCTACATTTACAACAAAACAGTTATTCATTGATTTCGTGGCTTTTCCGTTGATGTCAAACACAATTGTGTAAGTCGTAAAGACCTGTAACGTTGACATCTACATCAAAGGTCACGTCTAAAATTATTTATTATTATTATTTAAAGTCTGGTCAAAATTTAAGTGACAAAGTAGACCCCAGCACTGAAATGATCAAAACAATTATTAAAGTCTTCAATGTGAAAGTGTACTTCTTTCGATATAACTTATCCCTATGTTTTGGGGGGTTTTTTTAAATGATTTGTGCGGTTTTTGAATATTATTCTACATAGCTTCCCAAAATTAGTTTGGTCCCTATCTACCCGTACTGATAAATTTTTAAATAAAACAACAATGGTATTTGCATATACATCATTTCATCAGCTGATTTTTCTGAAAATTGGCCTCTATATTCTTTCACTTGTTATAAGTACAAGATACGTTTAATACAGTTTACTGTTAGTCACGTTGCTACATAATACGGATGTACAGTAATGATTAAAGGTGTGTTTATACTTATCAAAATTAACTTTTTTATAGCATAATTTTATAAACATTATCGAGGAATGACTTAAATTAATTTCAAAAAGTTAAGAAGTGCATGGTAGTTCTATCTAAATTTGACTCATGGATCATTTCCCGCCCAATTATAGAAAATCTATGTTCTACTGCTTGAGTAAGTTCCTACTCAAAACTTAATATAGCGAATTTATAAGACGGAATCTTACAATTTTAAATATATTTATTAGTGTTTAATGCTTTATTATTAGGTAATTATGCTTAATAACTGCTTAACATTTGCTCACCTTACTGAAAATCAATTCATAAATTTTATGAAGTAAATGGTGTCGTCCAGTGCACCATTACACGCAAAAACTTTTAGGTATATTTCAAATTCACATTTTTGCAGCTTATCAAATCAATGCCGTTAAATGGTATTATTCGTTTTTAAAAGCTGTTGCAAATAAAAGGACCAATTAACAAAATATAATTCCAAACCATTGACAAAACTTTATTCACTAACCAAACTAAAGTAAAACCAGAATCTTTTAGTAAAAGGTGTCCAAGCACTAAGACATATGTGGGTGTAGGTTAAATGGGTAACGAATGTCTTAATTCTAGGACAGTTTTGAAAACCAGCACCACGACAACACTGATTTTGTTAAGACGGTTGTATATGTGTAATTTAAGTTTTAAAGGCAACAACATTGATGAAAATTGGCAACAGGCTTGTTCATTTTCGAAAGGTATTTAATCATATGACGAACGGCGTTTAGTTCTTGTTGTTGGGAGACTTCATGATCTGCCAATCGTAATTAATATTACCAACATAAGCTGCAATAATTTGTGCAGCGATGTCTTCCTTCTACATGTATATTTATATTAATTGCTGTTGTAGATAAACTTGATTTTCATGTATAACGTACTGATTTCAACCCTCACCAATTAAGACTAACTAGTAGCATGACAGGTGCGACTAGCTGAGCAGGAGCTCTTTACCCATTCAGAGCTCACCCTAGCTTTCAGTAGCTTCGTTAACTTGTTTTTTGTGTACTGTTTTTCTTAATTGTTGTTATGTTGGACACGTAGGGTCCAGTCTGTATTTTAGTTAACGATTTTCGTATGACCCTTTGGTATCTTTGAATTCTTTTAACCAGCTTTATTTTGTCATTGTTAAACCATTCGTAGCGGCAAAAGGGGTGTGTTATAATACAATAAAACTGATTTATCCGCTTCGAAGATACATATTTGAAAAAAAGTTATAGTGATAAAAATAAAATAACATGTGAGCAGTTTGATATTTAAAAAAACGTTGATTTGAAAAAATATTCTAACTCTCAATGCATTTGATTCTGCTGCTAACTTTTCAGCAACATACGAGCCGCACTTGCATATGGCGTAGACATGTTATCTATCAGAATTTTCCTAATGGATGGTGGCCTGTTACAAGGTACCAAATATTTTTAAAAAGTAATAAATACATAAATGTAACGTTTGTAAATTAATAAATTATCTTTGTTTTTGTCTCCTGGTTGGAGTGCAGTCTTTCTGACAATTACCCCATATCTTTTTATTTTCATAGTCATAATGACTTCATTCACCGATATGATAACGTCTCAACTGACAACGGATATATCCAAAAGGTCACAATTCCGTTCTCTTCTTAACGATAATGACTAACTATTAGTTTTGAATATACGTAACGCTACGGACGTTACTAGCAGAGCAGTGACTTCTTATTATTCTGGAGAACCTAAGTCGTTGATTGTGTTGCATCACTAGATTTTTGTAGCGTTTTGTACTCTGTTGGTTTTACGGTCGTCAACATGACTTAATTTATCAATATAATGTATCCATGTCACAAATGACAATTGGTATATCCCAACTGTCCCAATACCGCTCATTTATCACTCTAGAATGTGAAAGGACGTTCTGTATGTTCTCATTTTCTAAATTGTCCAGTTTGCTTTAGCTTGTTGATGCAGCTGATTTTGTTTTAAAAAATTGAAAATATATCAATCAGAGAAGGTCATATAAAAAGTATGAGTTACGAATATCAACAGGACATCTTAAGGCCTTCAACAATGGACCAAGATCAATATCAGTACGATAAGCAGTTAAAGGCTCCCAAGAGTTTCTAATGTATATAAACATGAAAAACACCACCACATAGCATATCGTGTCGTTATTCGTTTGTTCCATTTTTGTCATGATCTTGTACATCCTTTGCCGTACTATTTTCGAACTTCTTTACGTTAAATGCAGTAGCATTACTTCTTGATAAAGTCTATATTTGATTATGTAATACAGTCGATCGACATGTATTACTACGGACGTTAATTTTGCTTCTCTCGTCGCAGGTTGTTCTATTGTTAAGAAATATACCAAGTAAAACAGAAGTATTTATTTTATATTGTTATGAATCTCAGTTTATGTAAAAATTCAAAAAGAATCTTCCAAACTGGATTTTGTGAACCACTTTAATAATAATTTAAATATTTGGATGGTGATTTACCTTTAAATAATTCAGATTTTACAAAAATCAGTTTAAATAAATCTGATATCAGTAATGACCTTTCTACGTTTTTAGAGAATACAGATTTAAAAAATAGACAGGATTTATATGCACTAAAATATTTGAAAAAAATATTTTTCTTTTCCTGCAGTTGACTTTCCGTTTCTTGATAAGAACGTGCCTTTGGTCTCGTCGTATGGGTTTCACATTTTCAACTGATTGTGTTTGCTGATATATGCACTTTAATGATCACAACCTACATCCTATCAATAGTAAATATTTGGGGCTAAACTAGTTTAGTGGAAAACCAATCCAAAGACAAAAATCAAAGAAAACAAAAGCAGTAACCGAAGAACTAAAAAATCAAACAGAAAGTCAAATTTCACACCTTTAAAAACTCGCCAAATCTTATAGCCGTCACGAAAATTTAATACAAAAATATGACTGCAAATATAGAATATTGCTAAAACCTGGGATATTATGGAAACATCACATATAAAGCATATTAATTTAAAATTAATCCATTAAATCACACTGTTCAGTTAAACAAGCTTATTCATAAATTTTGTTTATACAGATATTAATACACTCATCGCTTTATTAAACATAAGTATGGTATTGTATTTATCTTGCCTGGACTACACAGTATTAAATAATCGGACATACTGTGTTTGATTGCATCTCGTGTTGAGAGGCTGTATGTTTTATCATCAGGAGTCTGACCAGTAACTACCAGCATTAATTAGAGATGTATCTGCTTTTTGCATGTATTTTTGTTACAGATTTATTGTGATTCAGGTACTCATCGGTCGGATGGGGTGGATTGCTGTTAGATTTTGAGACTTTGTCTTTTACAGCTCCTTAATGTTTAATTTTGACCACCTATGTTTTGTTACATGTACTTTTGATAATATTCAGGTAAGAGTAGTATTGCAATTTTTACTTATTTAGAGCGATTTAGAGCTTTTGACAAATATTCCATATTGTATCAGTATATCTCAACTAGCTATGGACCTGTTACCGGTAATACAAAAATAAGTTGACCTCTTCTCGGATTGACGTTAACCCGGATTAGAGTTTGAGGTCCACGACGGGTGTGGCGCGCAAGACGGGGATGCTTACCCTTCTGGAGCACCTGATCCCACTCCTGTTTTGAAAAGGAGTTCGTGGATTCCAAGCCTTTGTTCTTTTTGTTTTTGTTTTATCTTTTAGTTTGATTCAAAGGAGAAGGTCCAGTAAGTTTCGTTTTTGGCCCAGAAATTTGCACATCATAAAAACTTTAGTATAATGTTATCTAAAACTGTTTGTGGAGACACAACTTAATGGTCTTAATATGCCCAGCTTTATTTTTTGTATTAAAGTACACGTGCTTAAGTTACTTACGTTATCCAATTATGCAAATTTCCTAAAATGTTGAAAATGTTAATATTTTTGTTGATTTTTGTGACGTTTTTGGCTCTAATCGGCCGCATGTGTGTTACACCAAAATATTTATATATATGATGTAGCTCATTAAACTACATAATATATGTTAAAATTAAGGTGTAACACAGATGCGGCCAATACTAAAATGGCCAAAAACGAGTATAAATTAGACGTTTTTCGGCTAATTTGCTAAATTTTCCATTTTTAAACAAAGTTTGCGCTATTAAAATCACCAAATCTTACAATTTTTATCAAAATGGTAAATTATTTCTTTAAGATGTTATATTATATTTGGCGAAAACTGCAAAACTTTAAATTTATAATAAATTTTATTTTTGAGGCCAAAAGCGGTCCTTATCGAACCTACTCCTTTGTCTTGTCTCTTTGGACTGTGCTCTTTTATTCTGTCAAATAGGTATTCTACATGGGATTTGTTGGAGGGCTTGTGATTTGTAAATTACTTTTTTCTGGTATTTGGAGTGTGGTCTCTTTGACATTTATCCCATATCTTTTCATTTTTATAGGTTGACAAAGTCAGTAATAGTTATAGATAATTGGACAATGTTCTAATTTTGAATGATCAGGACTTTGTTAATATCTAAATGACATTTACACTTATAAAATACAGCAATTTTAATAATAATTCTTTTTTAAAACCTGAATTTGGTTATTGAAATCGGCTGTTTGTCCACAGAAATGTTGACAAAAGTGATACTTTTTTTTACCCTTTGTAGATTTTCCATTTTGCCTTTCATGAAAGGAACGTGCCTTTAACCGGTCTGATCGTGAATGCATTATAGTTTCTGACTTCATTTTCGTAACTTATAGAAAACTTAAACGGCGAAGTTATTACAGGTTGTTTACTTATAACATTTTTGACAATTTAGCATCAATGCAACGATTGATTAACTTCCGATGTATGGTTGCAATAGCAGACTTTTATTTGAGAAGGGACAACTAATGAATAAATGAAACATTGTCTATAAGACGTCAAATAATAATTAGAAACCTAAGTTGATCTTTTAAATGTATTTTTGTTAGAAATATTTATTGTAACTCATGTACTCTCTAGTCGGAATGGGTGACTATCTGTTTTATCTTTATAGTTCGTCGGTTACTTACTGCTTTTGTTTTCTTTGATTATTGTCTTTGGTTTGGGTATCCACTTAATTAGTTTAGCTTAAGCACATACCTCATGTGCCTGTCCCAAGTCAGGACTTTTTTCATGGGTTTATCTCTGTGTTTAATGTTTTTTTTTTGATAATATTCAAGAAGCAGCAGTATTTTTTGCGTATTCGCGATTTTTTATTTGGTGTGATTTAAAGCTTTTTACAAAAAGTAGTATTCCACCCTTGTTGAAGGCTTTGTGGAGACCTCGAGATTTTGTTAATTACATCTGTTTTTCTCGTCGTTGGAATGTGGTCTCTCTGATATTTACCCAATATTTCTCATTTTTATACGCCAGACTAAATCATGCATGTATAAAACAAGAAAACAACAAGTGAACAGAGCACATTATTGTTGTTCTTTCTTAAATGTCACTGTATGGTCTCAAACATTGATTCATGTTTTATTAAATAAGTTGATTCAAAGTGTTATAGGTTTGACATTTTGTCGGATATTCGATTTTGTTGGAATAATATTGTCAACCTAAAATCTACTTAATATAAGGTCATATAAAAAGTAAAAAAGTACGGATTACGAATATCAACAGGACATCTTAAGGCCTTCAACAAAGGACCAAATTCCATACCGTACGATAAGCAGTTAAAGGCTCCCAAAAATGTGATGATATTAGAATGTAACAATATTCGACAAAATAATTTTAATAAATAATAAAATTATAAATTATGATAATAATAAATGCTTTATGTTCCTGTCGCAAACCAGGAACCTTAAGTCTATATTCCTGTCTCAAACCAGGAACCTTAAGTCCGGTTTTATGTTTTACTATTACTCATTCTACATTGTAAAATTATTTTGTGTAGTTAAACATGTTTGTGAACATTTCGGTATTCTGCCTGTTATTAAGCAGATATGTCTTGCAGCTCTTGTCGTAGACCGCTAGATTTTGAACATTTACACTCTATGTTTTTCCTGCATCATACAGGTAAGTTTGCTTATTTGCAAGCAATACATTAGATAGAGAAATCCAACTATTAATCAGGAAGAATGGTACAGTTTACAGTTCACAAAATATCGAAAAAAAAAGATTTTTAAAAATTCAAAATTGACCAATCAAACTATCCGATTTCTGGTAAAAACTAAGTTAGAGATTATTTGTACAGTGAAGCAAGATATCTTAAAGCAAGCATAAAACGAAGAAACAAAGATATTGACATAAAGAAATGTCAGATTTTGGGATGCATTAAAAGCAATTATTACACAAAATTGAAATAAAAACTCCACGTAAGCTGGAAAGAAAGCGTTAATTTCGGGCTTTCTAATTAGCGAATTTACTCAGCAAATTTATATAAAAGTGTTTACGAGCAAAAATACTGTTTTTGTTGAATATAATGACGCAATTCCGTGGTTATTATATCAAAAATGTCAACAATGGTCTGTATCAGAACACTGTGCGGATCAAATGCAGGTTTTCAAAAAAGAACAATTAGTTATTTTATTAAATACAGGAATACAAACACTTCAAAATAATATTGACGTGATTTAATGGTACAAATGACGCAGATTAATTCATTCAGTGTGTAAAACCATGATCAAAACAGTTTGTTGAGCAGAACTAATACTGACAGTTTCCACTAGAAAAAACGTAATAAATTAGATGTTATTGATATTTGTAAATTAATTAGTTTTTTGTATTGCTTAATGTTCATTCTTACTTTCAACTTTATCAGATGTAATAATTTGATTTTTGAGACAGTTTAATATGATAACAAGGCATTAAGCAATCAATTAATCAAATATGAAGGCATAATAACATCATTATTTCTAATGTTTTGTATCCAAATAAAAAAACCGATATGATGAGCATGTTTACATATATGCTCTATTGTACTATAAAGGGTTTAAAACAGCATATTTAAAATTTATTTCTTTCGTTGTTTGAAATAATCAAATGAAAAACAACATGAATTTAATAAGATATTGGATATTGGACATTCAATGTCCATTGTTTGATTTTCATTTTGTATGATACACCATAACGTCGGGGAATCGAAATCGCCCAGCTAATTGACTATTTTTGTCAGATCTCTAAAAACTCGTACAAGCTAAATTTAAAAATATCATGGTTATTTAAAATAGAGAACTTAAGAAAATTAACGTCCTAGGTTTCGACTTAAATACTTTCAAGCGCTAACTACACAAAGATGGCCTGAACGTGACGTTGGAATCTCGTCAAGGTAACCCAAATCGCCCAGTAAGGAAAAATTCGCAATTAGAACTACCTTACCGAAGTAGTTCTCATAAATCTTCCACAAATGTCTGTACTCGGTCTTTAATATTTCAGCTAAAAAAAGTACAAATCCTATTAACATTAATCGTCATTGTGCACAGCAAAGTCCTTTAGGTTAGAGTTTTCTCCCTTTCCGTTACTCGAGGATAAAGGGGAATGTTTATAAACACGTTAAGTGAGACAACTCTTAAGATAAAAATCTGTGACAGAATATTGCTATTCTACTGACTATTTAAAGTCTCCTTCTCCCTTGATCCAATCTCTTAAAATCAAATAGTCCGATTTTTAAAGTTTCATACATGTGTCATGTATGCCGTTTTTTAATATGAACAACCAATTAATTCAGTGGTACAATGTATTGAACTATAGTCTGTATTTCTTTTATAAAGTCAGAATCGAAAATTAAGGTTAACTGAATGTGTTATAAGGGGAATAACTCGTTAACGCGGTGTAATCAGCCATGTTGGTATCGGACGTAAACAAACGAAGATGGCGGCATATGTACAATCAGAGAAAAATGGATAAAGAGAATCTACAGAATCTGTCTGAGATTTTTTTAATGTCGATCCCTTTTATTTTGAGCACTGCACAATACCTTGTTTCCTGGCTATTAATGAAAGTTTTACACTTATACCTGACGTGTTTTGGTTGATGTCTTTGCACATATGAGAACCAGGTATGTTATCAACTGTGTTTGGATTTTAAACTAGCAGAAACTTAGAGTACATGTTCCAGGTCGATGTCTCTTGTTGTAGATGTAAAAATTATAAAAATGTCAAACATATTTTTATTTATATTTTCACTTTAGAATGCAAGTTCACATAGGAATATTGTTTTTGTTTTCATTCCATTTTTGTGCATGGCAACTGACTGCCTTTAACATTGTTTTTTATTTTTGATGATCAGTATAGTGAACAAACAAGTCCCAGCAAGGAATCTTTAAGTTGTGATTTTATTTTGTGTTCTATGTTTATTATTATTTTTAGAATAGTGAGAAGATGGGCAATAAGCTTCAATTTTCGTACATTATCAGAAATCAAGAACAAAAAATGCTTTTGATGCTGATTTCTTTTTTATCAGAATGGTTTTTATTTTTCTCAGTTATATTTAAATTTTTGTGATTATTGTCTTAATTTTTCGTTCAGTGTTTTAATTAGCAGTCTATTTTGAACTGTACAGATAAGGGTTGATTGGGTTTGATGAGATTTCTGTTGAGAGACCTGATGTCTTGTCACCAGCCTGAGCTTGCTTTCAGTAACTGCGAAAATTTATTAGAGATTATTATTTCTCCCTTTTTCCATGTATTTTTGTTGAATAAATTCATTGTATTTCAGAACTTTTTAGTCGGAATTAGTGGATTTGTTTTATTTTTGGTTCTGTTTTTTTTATTATTGTTTTTCCTTTCTTTTTTTTTTTTTTTTTTTTTGTTTCCTTTCTTTGGATTTTCTTCTATGGCATAGTACGGAGGACTGAGATAAGTTTAACTAGTTTAACCCCACCATGAACTTGTCCCATTTGCCTGTCCCAAGTCTGTAGTTGTGGTCATAGATTTGTCTTTGTGTTTTATGTTTTGTAACATGTACACTTTTGATAATATTCAGGTGAGAGTAGTATTACACACGTTTATATTATTTTTGGCGTTTAAAAACTTTTCACAAGAAGTGGAATTCCACCCTTGTTGGTGGCCACGTGGAGACCTGTAGATTTGTACAGCCCCTGTATTGTTTCTCGTAGTTGAATTGCGATCTTTGCCACGTTTACCCAATACCTTTTCATTTTTATAGCATATTTTAAAACATTAACATTTCTATGAACTTTTCTGACCTTGAATTAGAGGTAGGTAAAAGTGGTTTTTGATGAAAACAAACCATATGGAGAAGAAGTCAATCTATTCGTGGCAAAAGATTAATTATTACATGTTTTACTTGTGTACATTTTTATCAAAATTGTGTAGCGACCAACAATATAGCAGGTCGTCAAAGTTTACAAGGCTTTTTTATTTGATGCAATATGTAGTGGATGTGAATGTTAATTTTTAAATAATTTTATCTAAAATAGTATAATCATATGATAAAAAATGACACCACAATCATAAAATTAACATTCAGTCTTGGCTTATTAAAGCAGACTGTATAGGAAATTTTGAAAAAAGTACTAGACGTCTAAAATAAAATACCTATTTGTGTTTAAAAGATCCGAAATTCATTAAAAAGCCAAACTCCAAACAAACAAAACGACAAAAACGGACAATCAGACTCCACGATCTCCTTTAGAAAATAGTAAAAAAATAGTAAATAATGTCCGAGGTTCAAAGGCACCTTTTACTCGTGTTCGACACCTTACGTAAAATCCTTTGTCTCCAATGCCGCTTAACGTCAACCAAAGTCGAAGCCTGTGAATTATGAAGATACATGTACAGGTAACATGAAAACACTGATATCATACAGATTAACCGATTCATGTTGACATCATAAAACTCAGAAAAGGAGGATTTCAACCTTTTCGGGTGTTTCTTTGCTGCTGCAATTTAGCATGACAACAATACTGAAACACAGAAAATACTGATATTTGGAACAGACAACACAGAAGCGGATCAATTCGTATGCATAAACCCTATAGTCAGGAGAAGCAAGGGGTTTGCCATTTAAATTTTGAAGTTAACAATAGGAATCATTTTTGTCTAATATCTTAGAATTAAGTTTATCTCTTGATATTAAGTGAGGGCTAAATCCAAGAAAAAAGTTTATATATAGGTATTTATGGATAGTTCTATTTCCAGTTTTCTAACATTCATGTATATCTGGGTGTATATGTCACTAAAGACTTTATTGTTAAATGAAAATTATCCTCAACATTTTTTTTTTGCGAATGGTGAAATTGAAAAACCTGGCTGAAGTGCTCTTGGTATTTTGCAGTAACCTTACATGAACTCCTCTGTATACGATTAAAAAAGTCGTTTAGAAAATCATCCTCAATATTGCGAAAGAAGAAATTTAAAAACCTGGCTAATGTGTTCGTTGTATTTAGCAGTTGCCTTGCACAAATTTCGCTTTATATGAGTACAAAACATGTCGTTCAGCAGATTTACACAATTTGTACCTATTAAAAACCAACAAGCTTTTGAGTAATTCGTCAACCAAAATCTAGTGAGAGTCTGGAAATCCAGAGTGTGAAGAATTTCACCTGTAGTTTATTCATTAGAAATTTGGTTATATTTTACCAAGGACTTTATATTTATATACTGGTTTCAATTATGTTTTCCAGTGTTTCAATATCTGAATACGACCTCAAAGTTATGAATGTGTTTGTCTGGTATAACGCCACTTTCAACAATATTTCAGTCATATCGTGGCGGTCAGTTTTACTGGTGGAGGAAGCCGTGGTACCCGGAAAGAACCACCTACTTTGGGCAGGTACCTGACATGAATGGAAGTTAGTTACTGGTTTTTTAAATAAACCCCTTTGATTAACATTGTTTGTAGAAGACATTTGAAGGCCTTTTTATTGATGGAA
>JARWCS010091178.1:0-15311 GCA_034783895.1 Geukensia demissa | reverse complement strand
GATCCCGCCTATGATAGTTTTTTAACAATATTTTGATGCTTAAAAAAATTAGAGAAACAAAATCTTACATTATAAGCCATTGATTATCATATTTCTACAGTCTTGATAGTTAAACCTTAAAATTTCCCGGTAAACCTCGAAATTTAAAGGTTTAACTATCTCGACTGTAGAAATATGATAATCAACAGCTTACAATGTAAGATTCTATATATCCATGATGAACCTTCCAAATATTTTTAAATGCTTGCTCCACAATTTATCAGTCTAAAACCTTGCAATTCAAAGGAAAAAGAAAATAAAATCGTGTGTCCAAATTCATGACAAAGCTCTGTTGAAAAAATAACCATAACTAGCAAATACATACCGAAAAAAATAAAACCACCAATTTCATAGTACATGCTTTCACCTTATTCCAGTTTGAAAAAAAACAAGTGTGCAAGTTTGTTCCCCCATGCAAACTTTCAATATTATAGAATAAAATGAGGAATAATAAAGAATATGAAAATAAATGTAGAATAATTAATAAAACCACAATAATGATGTTTACCCTCACTTAAATCTGCTGCCCTAGTGGCCGGTTTATTTACATGTAGGTCTGGAAATTTATAGAATATGAAGTATTATTCAATAATCATCTCCTTACAATAGAATATAAATATTGTAGAAAAATGTCAAAGAGCACAGATATATTTCAATTTAGTACATATTCATTTATTGAACAATCTTTTTTTCTAAAAAAAAAACCTCAAATAGAATGAAAAAATATCCCAATATTTTTTTGTTTTGAAACGTCAACATCTTTGCAGTTCAATGGAACTTTGATATTAAACACCTTGGACATGTATCTCGTTAAATATACAAAACAAATTCCCATAAAGAATTAAAACATTTCCTTATTTCTATAAAACAATGAGTCCCAAACTTTACTTAATTTTTTCACTACATGTACTGTTCTTGAGACCTAAAGCCAAAGCAAAAAAATAATTTTTACAAACCTTCTGGTGTGGTAATTACAGCTATATCACTTGGTAGACTGTACGAAACAGAACTGTATGCATAGACACGAAATCGATACGTTGTTGACGGAATTATCCCATCTTTGACGAAGGCTGATGTTTGAGGTGCAATGACTTGATCTTCCAATGCCTTCCAGTTGGAACTCGTTGTCATCTCAATCACGTAATAAAGTATTTTGGGTTCTGAATTTGGCGGTGGTGGCAGCCATGATACTCTGATGCCACCATTTTCAAAAATAGCTGTAGTGTTGCTTGGAGAGGATGGTCTGGGCCCTACAATGAAGAATTGAATTATATAATGGCTTGGAAATATTCATAGTAGATGGCATTAAGTTGTTAAAACTTAACATAGAGAAACTGTGCCCATGGGACATAAATGCCCCTGTCCCAGCAAACAGGAAGTAGAAAATATGACAGAACTGGAAAGGGGAGACAACTTCCCCTGATAATGCTTCAGACAAAATATAAAATAAATCCAACATAAATAAGCTGAGACATTATTAACAAAAACTGATGGCTCTATGTACAGTCTTCAGTCAAAAGTATTCAGAACTTGTAAAATTTCCCTATTATTTCAACCAAAACTAGACTTTTTCAAAAAATTATTGTGCAGCAATTTCTTGGTATACTTTCAAAAACCTTGTGCCAACAAATGCAAAATGTAATCAATTTTATTTGTTTATTTGATTATTACTTTCAACTAGTGTATTTCTGAATAACACCGATTTGAAGATGAATTGTAATTTTTGTTATTTTAATTAAGCTGAATTATACTGTAAATATTTTGACTTAATTTTTGTTTTGTGTTCAAGTCGTGAAAAATCTTTACTTACTCATAACATATTTATAGCCAAATAAACAAATTACCGATTGGAAATTCTGCATTTCAAGGTATAAAATTTATTAAAATCGACCAAGAAATGGCTGTGCCATAATTTTTCAAAGAAATCAAGATTTGGTTGAAATAATAGGGTAATTTTGTAAGTTCCGAATACTTTTGACTGAAGATTGTACATGTACGTTTATAATGAAGGACAAGGGTTAAACTAAATGCCCCAGTCCCTTAAAGGCAGTGCATAAAAAATCACTAAACCAAATCATTTGATGGTTAACTTAAAGATTTTTAAGAATTTTAAGATTTAAAAAGCATGGATGTGGTTCAAATGTTAATCAGACAAGTAATATACATGTAGCTCAGCAACAAGTATCTTTGTACAGTAGGATTGCTAAGACTACATCATGTAACATGGTGTTTTATTTTTTCTTATTTGACTAGCCACACCCTGGCAATTTGGAATTTAGAAATATTTTCAAATTACATGTATGACTATGTGTTTGAGTATATCTAAATAAAAAATATGATTTTGACAAAACACTTTCATTCAATGAGTCTAATGTTTTCAGCTTTCACTAGCTAAAAAACCTGAAAATTGTACATAAATTAAGATTCTCTTTTCTAAAAAGTTATTTTCACATCTGTAAACCATGATTTAAGTTGATTCAGGATTACATGTGCAGAAAGAAAGTTGCAATGCATGTGCACTTTAACTTTTTTTGGAGTGTGAAAAAAAATGTGTTGATATGAATAAGAGAAATTTAATTGTTGAAAATCACTTTCCTTCTGTCTGTACAGTTAGTACAGCATTCAGTTTTAGATAATACACATTTGTACATACTAAACAGGAACTTTTCTGCCCCACAACCCTTGAAAAAGTCTAGTTTGCATATATAACACAGAAGACTATTGTTAAGAATGTCCAAGTATAGATTGTCATGATCATACAAGTTTTTACCACCTTGGTTACGAAATTGTTTGTTCAGCTGCCTTCATTCCTTTGTATTAAACAGTTGAAATATCTTTTCATTGTAAAATAAGCTTAAACATCAAAGACTTTGAAGAAAATAATGATAATTTTATGACCCTAAAGTGATATTACGGTAAAAATATCTCTTTCAGTTTTAGTACGGAACAGCAAACCCATGCTGAAAAAGTATTGCATAGAAGCTGTCCTTTCTTTTAACATTGTCCAATTTGAAAACTTGGGGAAAATCACCAAACTTTGTGAATGGGTTTATGAATCCATAACCCCTTGAAATGTTTTAAGGGTAAATTTGTAGTAATAATCTATAACCAAAAATGGTACTTCAATTACCAAGACTAAAATCCTGAAATTTGACCATCTCAACTGATACGGTGACTGATCCATGGTTAACAATATATTATTCTAATGTTAGATTTGTGACATTCCTAGCAGTTATGACACTTCAACTATTATTCTACTCACAAACAATTATTTACAGAGGTGCCTTACTTACCTAATGGTCGAGTTATAATTGGAATGTAAGTCTGACCTGAAGGTTCCGTGGGAAGAACTGTTGGATAGCTAGCTGCTTCTCCTGAAATATATAAATATCAAATAGTCGAATCTAACACTATTATATAGTAGTCAATTCTAAGTTAAATTATAAACTGATTACCAAGTCATTATAAATGGTAGCAACATATATTCTTCCTTAACAAATGGAAATAAGAGTGGACTGCATCCTAGTTAATGGCTTTGTCAAGTGGAGACCTCTTTATTTTTAAAACTTTGGCAACTTTTTTGTGTGAGATAAAAGCACAGTCTCCTTGATTGGTTATTGTTTAATACATGTACTACATCCACGGTATCTCAGCTTTATCACAGTGACGATATTTTTGACATTAACTCCCTTTTTTTCATTTACATTCTGGAAGTGCTTTGTATTTGATTGTGTGTAGATGTAAAAGGAGGACAAATAACTGAGAAACAAGTGTGTGTATATTTAATATTATGTATGCTGAAATGTTCTTGCCCTGAATTTGTCAAAACATGACCTACTGGATATTTAACTATCAATAAAACATATAAAGTGGGAATCATCTAAACAAACTGTACAGTATTCATTTCATGAAATGGTCATTTGAATCCTTGGTTTAAGTAATCTGAACGTCATTAATAAAATGCAAACTTTGACTTCATTGTCAAGACAACAAACATTTAAAAGAAATAATAGACAGCTGTAATTAAAGTTTTGATTGGTAGGGTACAGATGTCTTCTGATTGCAAAGGAGCAAAATGAAAGCTGAGCAATCTAGGTAGTGCATTTAACTTAACTGAACAGATCACTGTATCCTATGACCTATAGGATGTGCACTATAAATGGCTTAGAATCATACTAAATAGTTGCATAGGATTCAGAAGTCACAATGAATGTGATATGTGGGTTGTCAGTTACTTGTCAATGAAAATAGTTCTCACCGGGTACTCAGACTTCCTTGACCAAAATAACTAACTGCCAAAATATGAATGACAAATTGTTGAATGTGGCGTGAGGCTGAATCAAACAAACAAACTGCAATTCTAATAAAATGTCTAAAACACATGCTAGCGTGTTGCACGTTTTTTATTCAATTATTAGACTTGAGGTGCTTTGCTAGTTCAGCATGATACTACTGTAGCACCTTAACAAAGGAATGTTGGACAAATGAACATAGGGTAAGTGTAGACACAGTATTTTGCTGGACACATATTCCATTGTAATGGAATAATTTTGAAAAGTCTCATCAAAATCGAATCAAAATTAAGCTTTCCATATTATTCAAAATTTAATTTTTTGCTCTCTTTTATATCAAAATTAAGCTTTCCATATTATTCAAAATTTAATTTTTTGCTCTCTTTTATCTCAAAAAAAAATTAGAAACAGGGAAATCTGTTGGCAAAATACCAGAGATAATTCTAAAGAAAAACAACCAATTAAAATTTGATGAAAAATAAAAATTTCTCATATCCTGCAGAATTGCCATTTTAACCCTTTAACCCATTATATATATGAAAACGAAATGGGTAAATGCTACAAAAAAAAAGTAACTTTTATTGTATTTTTTTAGGAATCATTGGAAAAAAAAGCATTAAAAGCAGTTGAAAATAGAAATTACATTATGCAAAATTGTCTTTTTTGCCACTTCAACTCCATTTATCTTGAAAATAGTAATAGAGGGGAAATACTGTTGCAATACTTTTGAATGCTCTCATTGAGATGAATCTAATAAAAAAACAACATCAAAATCTTATGACAATAATTTTTTCATCTCCTTCAAAATCAGTTTTTTTTAACCCTTTGACACCTTTTATATTTTAACTGGTAAACGCTACAATAAATGCTTTAAGTAACTTTTATTGCATTTTCCATAAGGAATCAAAATTGGATGAAAAATAAAAAACCCAAAATGAGAGGGGGCAGAACACCCAAAATCACTACCTCCGTTTATCTAGTACCAAAATTAATTCCCCAAAATATTAAAAGAAGGTTTACTAGAACAAAAGTAAACCAACCTGTTTACAGACGACAGCTCCTTACCATAAAACAACCACAATTCTTTTGTGGTGGTATATAAATAAAATGAATAGAAAAGGAAAAAAATAAAAAATAAGGAAGACTGTCTAAGAAATAATAGATTAAAACACACTGAACTGTGTTAAAAGAGCATTTCACTAATCAGTTGTAAAGAATGCAGAAGCAAGCATTGCAATATAAAAGATAAAATTGTTTGATATAAAATGATTCACTATGATCTAGAACTATATTTTCCTACACAAATAAAATCAAATTAGTGTCTTATCTAACTTTCTAATAAAAAATAAAATTGTGTCTTTTACAGATTTATATTATCTGTTGCAACTGATAGATAAATCTAAACAAATCCCTGAATGTCATCTATATAATATTATGTATTAACAGTTTAGTTGAATTGATTAGATTTTTTTTCAACATTACATTTATCAAACAATATTATTTTCAAAAAAAAATAAGAAAACATTGAATGAAGAAATAAATCATGAACAACATACAAAAGTGCATTATGGGTAAAAGTGCACAAGGGAGAAAAAATGTACCATTATGGTGTCTTCTGGATGTTTGTGAGCTATTTCCTGATTAGCATGTAAATATTTAACATCCATATTAGTACTCCCATGTTAAATTTCAAAATGAACAAATATAAAATCTTATTAGTATAAAATTTTCTGACAAACTGATAAATATTCATATTTTTCCCATTAGCATAACAAATTTTCAAATTCTAACCAAAAATTTGGTTAACATAAACAAAATGCTATACTAACATGCATGGTATTCTGTCATATTCCTGTAGAAAATGAATTTCTAAGACATGACTATCAATATCATCAGTAGTTCAATTGAAATAGGTAAAATGAACAATTTTACAACATAAGTGTATCAGAGGGCTGTACGCCCTTATTTCAGTAACAATTGTTCCCTGAATTTCTAGAATTTTAAAAAAGTTAACAGCATTTAACACATTATGAGTATAATTGTACTACGGTTTCTAGACAGGGCTATCAATACTCAAAACAAATAAACATGAATGTACTTGTAATTTTCTGTACTGAAATTTGTTCATTACTCTGGGTTTTTTGCAAAATTTTAATAAAATACAGAAAAATCTAGGTTTAAAATTTTTCCAGATGCACAAATAGAGAGGTCATATTAGAATCAATTAAGTAACATATTTTACACTGAAAGCAGTAAAATACAGATCTCTTCCAGTATGATAAAATTTCATTTTCAAATTTTTTTTCTCAAAAAAAGTGACATTACTAGATGGAAAATTTTCGAAATTCTTGGTCCAAAAGTCCTAACAGTTGCATATTAGCACAACAAATATTGTTTAATTACCTAATGTGGTTAATTAAAAACCAGCTCAAACAATATAATGTCAAGGTCATATGACATTGTAGAATGATGGGTATGTCTTAAAATAAATCTGCACACCAACTTTTATTAAATTGTAATAGGAAATGATTGACAACAAAAACGTCATCACAAAAATTTAACCAGTTAGTGGACTGTGAAAATGAGATCAAGGTCACATGATATACAGTACAAAAAACTGGCATGTACTCAAGAACGACTTATCATATCAAATATTGTTGACCAAACATGCAGAGTTACTAAAAAAGAGACCTTACAAGAAAACAGAACAATTATCAGTGGGCTGCTTAAGAGAGGTCAAGGTCAAATGACATATCACAGATTGACATGTACCGAAAAAGACCCACCCCATTATCAAGTATGTAGGACCTTGGAATATCAATGATTGAGAAACACTTTAATGTAAAAAGTCACGAATTTTACTAAGTCATTTAACTGAGATATGGAGGAATAGACAAGGGGACAGGTATCAATCTTGCATTGTACTCAAAGAGATCTTCCTATAGACCAAATATGATGGGTCTATGCATAGCTGTTCATGAGAAACTGACGTGATTGTAAACATATGACTCAAATTTTACAAATTAATGCTAAGTAAGTCAATGAACCATGGAAATGAGGTCAAAGTCAAATGACATAAGGCTGACTGACAAGTTCATATGAACAGTCGGCCATCAAATTTTGTTTTGTTCAACAGTTTCAGAAAAAAAAGCTTTCAATTATGCTGTTTCAGCCAGTTAATTAATTCCTATATCTCACCTTCCATGACAGTTGTCACATGTGAAACAAAAACTTAATTTTGTCTAAGATATAAAACTATGAATCACGAAAATGAATTCAAAGACAAAATGATAAATAGCTGGCCTCATATATCATTTCATCTACTGGAAAGACACTTAGTTTTATTTTCTAAATTATTGATTGATTGCTGCTTAATACCCAGCGGACAATATTTCAGCCATATTTTGGATGGGAACAAGTTAACAAACAATAAATAATGTAGACTGTGAGCAGGGCACCAGTAAGGGAGGAACTGTTACACTGCTACTGGAAAAATTGCAGGTTGATTAGGGGGCAGAAAATTTTGCCTTGTAACTGGCCGCCTACTGACCAATTAAAATGAGATTTTACAAGGAGTCTTTAAGGTGCTTAGAACATGGCATTTCCTTAACACGTTGCATTTTAATGTCTCCCTCCAGACTGATTGTGAATTTCACATCCTTCAGAACCATAGATACACTTTTTAGAGGACTAGTGCTACCAGGACTGAGATACCTAGTTCCTATTCTTTCGCCAGCACAACCTTTGCAAGTGGTTTAATTTTCTAATTTTCTAAATTAAGGCAGTGTTCAAGATTTGTGGCTTTCTTAATAGTTTCCACTGTGGGAAGTAAAACTATCTATCTGTGCATATCTTGAAAAGCAAGCAAACAAGCTTTGTATAAAAAGATTAAGGAAAAAGATTCTAATCGGATGCTATCAACCTTGTACAAGAATCCAACACAGCAAGCTATTATAAAAATACAAGGGAACTAGTTTATACTTGTGGATCTAGCTGTGAGACCCAAGTAACTGAACACATGGTTCATAAGCAAAGCATATATTTTTTTTAAATTGTGCCTCTCAAAATTTATGAACTACACACACTGATAGCTGAGTGATACAAGTCATCAAAATAAAGCAGGATGTGAGAACCTACCAAGTGTTTTGGCAAGAATGACTTCACTGAAGTTACCATCGCCAAAGGCATTTCTAGATAGCACTTTAATCTCATATAAGGTATCAGGTTCTAATTTAAAAACTTTCATATTGGTGGCTTTGTCGATGGCCTTCATGGTTACCCATTGGCTCACTTCTCCATTCACACTTCTGAACCTGTTAAATATAGACAACAATGTTTACTCATGTTTTTGAGCACTCAAAATAAAAAAAGGCTTTTTTAATGCTTGCAGCCACAACGACAATCAATTTTTTATTTTACAAACCTCTTAGAAACTTTATTGTTTCTGCTGTCTGTTTTGTTTTTTTTTGTACAGATTACCTGATGAAATTAGATTGGGAGAAGTGTCTAGAAAAGGGCAGAGAAATTATATGACCTTTCCAAGATGCCAAACTAACTGATTTTTTGTTTTTTATAATCTACCATATGAACACTAATATGTTACAATTCACATAATAAACTCAAAACTTACAAAACAAACAGAGAGAAACTATTGAATACAAAATGCAAACACCAGTAGAAAATCCTGTAATATAAATATCACAACTTTAAGTATTTAGTTTTCATATACAGACATTTAAAAAAATTCATTTCAGTGACACAATATTCATTGATACCCCCCAAAAAATTTCAGTTTTAAAATATATGATCAAAAGATCCTATCATGTCATTTTTCATATCACAACCCTTATCAGCCCATGGTCAAAACCATAACCTAGGGCTGATAAAAAGTTGTGACATTAAAATTGCCATGCTATAATCTATTAATACAAGTACTTTAAAGTCTAAATCATAAAATTGTAAAAAGTCAGTTGGCTTTGTAATTGTACCAAATTTTTGGTTTCCTTGAGATTTTGTACTTAAAAATCATTTTTATGAAAGATCCAAAGCATACAACACATTGTTATTTAGGAAGGACAAGATATGATGTCACTATTACACACAAAATTCCTACCTGAACAAGGGATGAGATCTTATCATAAAGAAAAACTATTGAACTATAAAAGTGCAACACAAACTGTATTACAAGGAGGTTGGTTCAAATAGGGAAGGGATTATACATGAGAGACTACCGTATAAGTATACCATATAGTAAAGCTCTGTGGATTTCCACCATTATAAGCTGGTATCCAGCTAACTAATGCATCAAACCAACTGGTTGTTACTGTAACATTGTATGGTGCATGAGGGGTAGTACCTGAAAAAGTAAAATCATTTTAAGTAATTAGCAGAAAGCTGGTGAGAGACTGATTTTAACATTTAAGACATTCATATTCTTATATACCGGTAATCTGTTAGCCATTGATAATTTTGTATTTTACAATTAAGATAGTTAAACATTCAATTTTGAGTCCTGGCGAGAAATTTGAAGGTTTAACCATCAAGATTGTAAAAAAATAGATGATCAATGTTTTAACAATTTTAGATTTTGCTTCTCTGATTCTTCAATGGACTAATTTTGCCATTTAAAGTTAAACTATAATCTAAAAACACCAGCTGAATAGCATTGTCATCAATCAAAGTTAGCAAAATTGTATGTGTGGTTGATAATCAATGCACACAGATTGAAGATCATATTTTTATAAACCTGTCAAATGAAGTGAAATCATAACAATTAGAGAAACAGTAATTCAGAATAATCCTATAATGTATAACAGGACATTCCATATAAATTCATAATAGCAGGTACAATTAAGGAAAAAATGGGCTGAAATATTGCGATAAAATATTTGAATATATCCATCAAATACATATCAAACAGTATAAAAAATGCTGCCATAAATCAGCTCCAATGTGGCCTAATTGTGAACTGATCCACTTTCAGGCCCACTTTGGGTAGCTTTTGCTTTAAATGATTTGGTCAGCATGCACAGACAAGTTTTTTTATATGATGTTGATACAACTCACCAAACTTTTCTGGTTAAAACATGCACCCAAAATTTTTGGAAAACAAAACCTTTTGAAAAAATGCATTTAATAAGCATTTTTTTTTAATCATGATTTTTTTTAGATTTACTGTTAGAGGATGCCTAATGGAATACAATGGACAAACTCTGTCTCTAAGGCAACTCCAAATAAATTGATAGTTCTTCTGATTCGCTCACCCTTTATATTATGGGTTCAAAATTTCAAAAAACTTTTGTTGCTCCATAATCTCCCATTTTTTAGGAATTTTCATTGTTATTCCTAGATATAATCACTTCTAAAAAATACAAAAATGAGAGAACAAAAATTATTTTTGCCTTTTCCAGAAAAAAATTAAAACAAAATATTTTGCTCGCGCACACCCATTTTTATCACCAATACTACAAAGAACTAGAAATAAATTTGGAGTAGTTTTCCAGGTCAAATGTACATTTTTGAAATTATTAGACCTTCTTGAATTTTACAGGCAAAAAGTACTAACTTAAGAGATCCACTCCTTTGAAATTTAGGTTGTTGTATGTACTACTCTACTTTGATTGTT
Source organism: Geukensia demissa (assembly GCA_034783895.1). Lineage (NCBI taxonomy): Eukaryota > Metazoa > Mollusca > Bivalvia > Mytilida > Mytilidae > Geukensia > Geukensia demissa. Next base: position 4,355 of record JARWCS010091178.1, on the reverse strand, counting down.
TGATTGATTGATTGAATGTTGCTAAATGTCCAGTGGCAAGTATTTCATGCATATTCAATACGAGAGCATATTAATGAATGATAATGATGAATCCTGCTTTGTACTAGACCGACACACTGAGCGGGATATTTAACGTGCTAGCTCAGGAAAGCAACAGTCCACAGGAAGACATGCCACTTTACCCAGACACATTATTCTGACTCTGGGTCGACCAGTCTTTGCTCTTACTGCTTAATGCTGCGTGCTTAGCGGAGAAGCAGCAAATACCAATTTTAATGCCTTTGGTTTGACTCGGCCTGGTATTGAACTTCTGCACTCGAGTTTTCTTACTAAAAAAATTTTATTTTAATATTTTTTAAATATATATACTGTAGACCTTACACAGATTTGTTCCGTTTAAAAAAATATATTACAGATACACATACAATGTAAAATAATATGGTTTTTACAATTCTATATGGTGCATGCTTAAGGCAAAAGAGCAAATACAAACTATAATGTACTTGGTTTGACCTGGCACGAAAATAGAACCAATGAACATTACACTTTATACAAGTATGTTACTACAAGAAGAGTTTAGAAATGGAAAACCTACACGTGCATCTTAAAAACTACAGGTATGGTGCATTTACTTGAAAGTCTGATATCTGATTCTTTTCTAATAATAATTTTCCTCGATTTTCTTAATTTATTTTGAAATGGAGGGACCTATAACTTTATCATGTTTATATACCACTTGTCATGATGGACAGGACACATAACTAGCCACACTTGTTATACCATAAAGTACCTACCATTAGTTATGACAGACAGGGTACTTTCTCTCATGCCAGACATATTACAAGCCACACATGTTATACTATATAGTACTTACTATTAGCAATGACAGACACGGTACTTTCTCCCATGCCAGACATATTACTAGCCACACTTGTTATACTATTTTGTCGTTGTAATATATGACCAGTGGAACTCTTTCTGGACTCAAGAAACAAAGACATATTACTTTGAACTGTCTCAACTGAAATTTAAATACCTAATAGTTAGACAGTTTATATTGATTATTACATTATTATAGATATTTACTTGTTTTATTAAGTATATTTTATTTTTCGTCGTTTTTGCTGATTTCACCTCTGAACTTTTCTATTGCCTGGCTACATCTGATCTGTACTGTAATTGGTTGAATTGTCCTGTGACAACAGATGTATAGTAGGGATGGGGAATCGAAAAAATTTTATAATCAATAATTAGAAATGATCGTGGAATCATAATCGATTGATTCTTGATTATAATCGGAAAACTGTTTTCTTTTTCGAGGTTATGTAATTCCAGTTTTATTCATACATTATATGACTATGCACTGGGTACATCATGTCTAACAAGTGTAAGGCGGAACCTCTTTGATTTTATAAAAGCCATAGTAATCCCAAACTTCTGACTTTGTTTTCCCTTAAAACGATATTTTTGTTCTACATTTGGGACTTTGTTGCTGGCGTCTGATTCGAGCCACTGCCCAGAGTCTTACTATTACTGGAAATGGATTTGACAAAAAGTTTTCTCAGTGATGTCGGCGATGTTGGATTATTAATTTTGAAACCCATTAGTAGCATCTGCAGCCACAAACCAACTGTTAATCGATGATAAGGGATAATCGATCCATCACTAATGTATAATATGAAAAACTCTCTGTTTTGTTTATAGGAATCCTGATCTATTGATTATATTTTTGTTTTCTTGTTGATATTTAATATCTTAGGCATATATGATGTGTCTTTGATGAACACATCATGGTTAAACATAACTTACCCACATGTATAGGTTCACCATCACCTAATGGATATTTGTTGTACCTAGAAACTGTCACAGGTGATATGTGTCTAAATGTATCTTTAAGTAAAGGCTCCAGCCTGAATGCCGATGGATCACTAGTATGGAATATATTGTACACTTGGTTACAGCCAGGAGTATATGGAGCACCTATAAAAAAAAACATACAACTTATAAATGAGTTAGGTAGGTTGCAAGCATAACATCATGAGAACACAGAAACATGAGAAACTTGAATACATAAATATAGTTATCAACTGTGGACATAGTATTTGCTTGGAAGCAGTTATGTATTAGACACAGTTTATAAGCTGTTCTGGACACAGTGTTTCATTAAAAGCTGGAAGACGGCGAATTTAGCCACCTATTGCTGTTAATTATCCAGCTATTTCATTTAGGAAACCCTTAGACGCCATGATTTTGCATGATTTATTGTCAGTGGGTGGGGCCTAGGTGGCCCCAGACCCCAGTCAATAAATTCTTTTCTGTCTACAGCAATAAAATTTCCTGTTATTAAAAAAAATACTGAAAACATTGGGATACAAATGTTTTAAATGACACTTTTAATCTTGTTAATTTTAAGAGAGTCTATATATATTAGACAGAAAAATGAAATTTAACAGCAAATTTCAATAAAAGACATTAAAACTTTGGCAAAATTCATCCCTCAAACCTCACCCCCCAAAATAAAAGTCACCAACAAAGTTTCAAGACACATTTTAAAACTTACATGCTTTATCTTCCCCACAAAACATTCTCCTATAGGCTAACACTAGTCCAACTGGTGAACCAAGCATGAAAAAGTCGGACACATCAAAATCAAACTTTAAATAAGTCCCTTCAAAATTACTACCAGTACTAGTTCGTCTTGATGGGTCCTTCTCATTTACATTAAGAAATGTTCGATTATTTGAAGTCCGTGGTGGATCTCTTGTTGAGTGTGCTCGTTTCATTTTATACTCTAAAGACACTATATCACTTTTGCTACACTGATTAGGACTGCTTGAACTATTTAACGTCAAATCTGGATCACTGTGACTTAATTGTCTAGCTGTGTCCATTGTAGCTTTTCCTCCAGATGATTCTGTTTTTGAACGTTCTCGATTAAACGAAGCTGTGGAATCAATTTCTGGTAAAGCCTCACGACTGTCATAAGTGCTAAGACCACGAAGATAAGCTGGACTCTGACAAAGGGCATCATAAGCTAATATAGATGCTGTACTGTCTGCCAAAAAGGACACCTTAAAAAAATATAGTATCAGAACTAAGTTTATAAAGTTTGAATTCTGTAAAAGTAGCAATATTCGCTTTAATTTTCGCTATCTTAGGAGACATGATTATGAATTCATACCCCTGAAATGTCAATTTTTACCTACACATCATTAAAAAATACGGAAGAAGTGTGAAAATTTTAAGTCACGAAAAGGTACTAAAATATGTTTCCACGAATACTAATACTTTTACAGTACCTAATGATGGTCCTATACAAGAAATTACGAGTGTGAAGAATGATGGTTCTACTGTACATTTAGCTATATGTTAATAACATTGCTTATAACTTCGTTTTAAATCCCCAAATTACAATAAACTACTTTTTATATGATTAAGCCTTGACACTAGTATAGCTACCTCAGTACTGACAAGGTCTGTAACATCACTTTCTGGGGTGATATATTCGAGTTTATTTCATGTCAGAAATATAGAATTTTACTGGGAAAATTCAGTTTTATATTGCTTTCAGTGTAATGAAAACAATCTGCTACAGACTGAACTATGAATACAACAATGTATGGAAAAACCTGTGGTTTGTTTTTTATTATTTTATCTAAAATTGTTTAGATATGTTCTTCATTAAAGGTCACATCACGCTATTAAGATGTTCACAAATTTCCAAAGTAGTATGTACAAACATAAGCTTTTGTAAAAGTCACAAATAATAAAACGAATACAGTAATGTTATCAATATCTGAAAGATATATTTCACATTCTGTTACATTAATTACAGTAGTAAAAAATAATCTGTAATTACAGTAACGTTTACCACAAATTTACCTGTCCATTAAACCCTCTGCCTTCATCTGACATAAGGAATTCTTGGTACACCATGTTGGCCTTGGATACCATTTTATTTACACATTCATGGTAATCTGGGTTAGAACTGGCAAACAATGCTATTGCTCCCAAGGGAACAAACTCTTGTGTCCACACTGGTCCATCCAAACTGTTTGGGGTCTGTGATTCAAATGAGTATGGACTTATACTGAAAGTAACACAACATAATGTGAGAAAAACTCACAAAAGATACCCTTGCTCTGTTATGAATTATCTGCCTTTGGAACAATCTTCTTTCCTATGTGCAAATCCACCATTATGTCTTATTTTTATGTAAAGTTTCAACGAGATCCACTCAACAGTTGGCCCTAGACCATAATTAATTTAGCATCACCCTGTTGTCCACAAATATAGTCCCCATTTTAAAATAGTGTATTTTTTCCATTTTTCTTTTCTCTACTTTCTGTTTTGAT
>JARWCS010091068.1:0-15312 GCA_034783895.1 Geukensia demissa | reverse complement strand
TGAGAGGATTAGTTCATATTTAATTTTTTTTAGTTGGGCATAAGTGTCCATCAAAATAATATCAACCTTATGTTTTAGATTTATATTTGAAAAGATTACCTCTTTTTTAATGGATGGGTTTAAATAAAAAGCCTGTATATCATCTTTTAATAACATACGCATGTACAGAACATCTGGGTCAGTGAGGGCAATCGGCAATGGAAGGCTGTACTTTATATTTACCAAGGTGACGCTTCCGATTAACTGATGCACAACGCTGTAGAATTTTCTAAATGGTGTTATATGATCGACTTAAATGACGTTTTACCTGTAAATTACTCCGTAAGTACCTGTTAGTTAAAGCAGATATACATGTTTTCATTTTTTACCCTCAAATTACTTAAAAGATGGAAATATGATTAAAAGCATTTTTTATATGAAAATTATAAATGAAATTAATTTTATTTGTAATTCATTTGAATAAAACAGCATTGCTTTTATTTTTACTGACTATTTCCAGAAATGTGCAATTTTTCGCTAAAAATATCTGTATTGACACTATAATTGAAATAAATGTAATTTCTCTTTTTGTTAATCATACGGCATGTTTATCAGTTTTTAATGAGTATTTCAAGAAATATGTGATTTTTCGTTAAAAAAAATGCATTTTTTACCGCAAAAAATACTTAAATGTTGAAAATATGACTAAACGCCTTATAAACATGAATGTTATCAATGATATTTGTTTGTTTGTTTGAATAATAAGGCGTTGTTTTTATGTTTTATTGATTATTTTAAGAAATATGTGATTTTTCGTTAAAATGCATTTTTTACACCAAAAATTACTCTCATGTTGAAAATATGACTGAAAACTTTATTAATATATACAAGTTATTTGAAATAATTGTTATTTGTTATTATTTTGAATGATATGGCGCTGTTTTTAATTTTCTATTGATTCTTTTTGGGAAATATGTGATTATTTGTTAAAAAATGACCTTTTTACCCAAACAATTACTCTCATGCTAAAATGTGACTAATAAACTTATTAATATGAACAATTGAATTTAAATAAATGTTATCTGTTGTTCGTTTTGATTATATGGCGTTGTTTTCATTGTTTTTGATTATTTCCAGAAATGCGCGATTTTTCTTTTTTTTTTTTTACATTTGAGCCCCAAAAAATAGTCAGAATTGAGAAATAAAATGATTAAAAATTGCAATTTGTACAAAATAAAGCTTATTTTAGTAGAATATCACCAAAACACTAGTTTTTAAGAGAGGGCCAAAATTGGCCCTTCGTGAACCTACTCCTTTTAACAGAATCCTTATCAATAGAGGCAGTAATGGCCCTCCTATTCTATTTATCCAGAAAATCGATATTTGAAATTTGACTGAAATTATGACTTGTAAAATGCAGTGAAAGAAAGATGGTTATCATCTCTAAACTTTTACTCCTCCAAAACCACTTTATAGAAATTAATCAAACTTTCAGGGACTCTTTTTTCAACAGATGTAGTATTGTAACTTTTATTTCATTTTCGTCGGAATTCAAATATTTAAATTCTTACTGCAATTTTTATTTGCAAATAGGAAGCAGGCGACACATGTCTTCCGGGGAAAAGTCATACTTAGTCTACATTCATTTAACAAAAATATGAAAATGAAATGATATAGCGTAAATGTTAGAAAGATTGCACAACAACCAGCAGAAAAACAGAAGGAAATTACAAATCTCGTGGTCATCACAAGGTCTTCAACAAATGTCGAATACCACTCCTTCTAAAAAGACCTTAATCCCCAAAATAGAAAATCGTGTATTCGTAAAATAATACTGTTCTAACCTGAATGGTAATTTCATATTTTTCTTTTCTTTTTGTCGTTGTTTCTATTGATTCACAAAATTTTTCATCTAGGTTGCCTTCAAATTTTTCAGTGGTTATCGGCCTTTGCAAGAATTGTTTTCTCAAGCAGTTTTCTGACATTCTGACATTTTTCCTTTACAATTTATATTTCATTCAGTCACGTTTAATTAGATTATGATAAAAAAAAGAAAATATTTGAAAATATGTAATAATAATAGAATCATATTTATTTGTTCGACATGTTATTATAGCTGTTCGAAGAAAGGACACAATATTAACAGCTGAAATAAACAAATAAAGACACTACTTATTTACAAAATGTCGTTCTCCACTGACACTAGTCGTCGTCAAAACTTGCGACAGAAATCGTACAAAAGAAAACGTGACATTTCCTCAAGATATTTTTTAATCAATTATATTTCTTTAAATCTGAAGTAAAAAATCGTCTTCTGTGTCATTCGATTAGTATTTTAATAGAACTTTTCAACAATATAATCGAGCCTTTTGTGAAAACATCTGTTTCACCATTAAAATTTGATTGGCAAGTAATCTTGTTTTGTGTGGCGTAGCGGTGTGTGACATTTTTGTTCTGTGTAATTTTCCAATAAAGTAATATTGAATCTGTTCAGAAAGCGATATTATTGCATCTAAATTGAAAAAAATTGACAATATAGTCAATAATGAAATGTTGCAGACGAAAAGAGCTGTTTGTAACTGTTTTATCATGATTACCAACTTCTGATACGATGGATAATAAACTAAATCGCTTATGTTCATCTCCGAATCCCAAAATTCTGACCTGTGAATTGACTGCCGTTTTCTCTACGCCATACACTTACGCCATAGAACTTTTTTCAAGATACAAACTATTCGCTCATATATAGCAGTTTTAAATTGTAAAACAAGATCTTCGGGTAAAAAATGTTATACGGGACAGATTGAACTTTGGCTTTGTGACAAGATATAAGTTCTTAAAATTCTTATATGCAAATATGTTATACATTTTGAATTATATACCAGCTTTTATCTATGATATTTCAATAATTAAAGTGGTAATTTATTATAGGGTTATTGAATGGGTGTTTCGATATTGGTCCTGTATTATGTCCTCGGACAAGTCGTATTGGGCCTCGGATAGCTGTATTGGGCCTCGGCGTTGCCTCGGCCCAATACAGCTATCCTTGGCCCAATACGATTGTCCTTGGACATAATACAGGACCAATATTGAAACACCCATTCAATAACCCTATATTATATAAGAAAATTTTATAGTATTGTACCGTGTATTCTTTAACTGATAATTAATTTTCTGATATTTATAGACACGTAAATGTGTATTCGGTATAAAAGAATAGGTCTCTTATTTCTATATAGATGTTATGTAATATTCCAAGGACATTAATGGATTTTAATTAAAACGACGGCCCCCAGTATTGTATGTTATATAGTCATAAGTGAAGTATTGTTACTGCAGTCGGTCGCAGTAAGCTTGCCAGTCTGACCCAAATAAATGTTGAATATGAAACTTTGCAAACAAAAACAAATTTGGTCAATGGCAATTACAATTACATACAATCGAACACAACTAAATACATTAACATTTTACATTTAGAGGATATTATATATAGTTAAGAGTCTCTTCTCCCCAGTTCTAATGACTGTTATGGATGAGGTAATATTCTTTACTATGCAGTTAATTGTTTATCATGGTCTATTTTTCCTTAAAAAAAATAGACGTTTGATATTTTGTACACCCTTGGAAGTCAGGGGATCATTTAGAAATAATATTTTTTAAATCATAATTCTAATTAACAATAACGATAGCATAACATTCTTGTAATGCAGTATAAAAAACAAGATAAGGACGGCCTCGCCCGCTGAACCCGTCCGCCCTTTCTGTTTTCTTAGCCTCCCCCCTCCAAAGAAAACGTTTCCAGAGAGCAACTTAATATTGTACGTATAAAAAAGTTTAAGTAGAATTCCATTTAAAATTGGATTTTAAATTGCGCTAATATCGATTCCTTTGCTGCAGAATATTTTTGCATTTGTGCCATTAATTATGTTATTTGTGCCTTTTCCTGTGTTTGCATTTTTCTGTGGCAAAACTAAAACATCTTGATACTTTTTCCTGTAAGTTCATTATTAGCAAAGGACTACAACGAACGGTGTATTGAATTTTCTCCTGACAGTAAAACAAATCTATCAATTCTTGCGCAAATGGGCTTTTCAAACAATTTATTCATAAGGAAAAGGGGAATTCTATGACTCTCTTGTCCAAAGTAATTGTTTCAGCAAGCAAAATGTCAAGCAAAGAAAACGTTTAAATTCTTATTATCTATGTTTGAAAGAAATGTTAAAATCCACAAAAATGCCAAATCTATTTTTGTCATGTGCGATTATGGAATGTACTGTATTGTCAGATTATCATGTTTTCTCAAACATACCTATATATATAAATACATTTGAAAGGTGAAAACTAAAATCATTGGTGGGACGAATAGAATGTGTAATTTTAGTTGAGATGTACATAACGTAAATGAACCACTTACCAACATACCTTAGAATATCTTCCCACTGTCGTGAATACAAATCCGTTCCTATACCGGTTGTAACTAATATCGATTGTGACTATACAACGGCTTTGTCTACTGAGTAACACGACGGGTGCCACTAGTGGAGTAGGAGTTGCTAACCCTTTCGGAGCATCTGAACTCATCCTGGTTTTTGTACGGTTCGTGTTACTCCAGCTTAAGTTTTCAGTGTAGTGTTGTTTGTTCTATATTTCTCTTTCGTATCATTTTGTTGGGCATGGTCTTGTCTGCCCCTTTTGTATCTTCGAATTCCTTTTAGAAATGTCAGACCTTCGAATATATTGGTTGTTGGAGGATGAATGCAAACTGGCAAAGTTGTGCTCGGTTAGTTAAAACTACCAATATTTGTATGGGATACGTGCATGCCTTCACTTCTGCTTTGTGCATTGGACTGTCTGTATTTCATCTTATATTTATTAATGATTACAACGAAAATAAATATTTTATCTCCGCCGCATGTTCCATGTGCCTGTCCAATGACAACAGCATGACTGCTGATTTGTCTCTTTTTCTGATATTATTTAGATGTCAGGTACCTTCTAACAACTGTTTGGAGTGTCGCGTTATATATGTGGTCTGATTTAGTCGAAGTGGCTGTGAGCTCATAAGTAGTGGTATTTCGCCCATGTTGAATGTATTGTTGAAAAATTTCAACCCTTCTGTGTAGATGTGATTAGCTGTGGTCTCCACATTTATTCATGTCCATATTTACTCCCCATTTTCAATTATTTTATCAGGAGCACTAGATCAAGTTATACATGTATGAACATGTGACAGTATTTCGTCGAAATTCCTTGCAAATAATAGAGGGTTGTCCAAGACTCCCTCAAACACGGAGGAAACACATTTATGTTTAGCCTGTTGGAACTGTATCTCCATTTAACGAGTTGCCAAGTTGTATCCTCTAGAGAAGTAGCATATTTAATAGCATACGTACACCAATCTACAACAATTCATGTTTTGGTGATTTGAAGGAGCGTTGTAACAGTGATTTCTTTCAACTACAACATACTTACAAGTTTGATTTGTTTTGTTTGATTGAGGTTTAACGCCACTTTTAACAATATTTCAGTCTTATCGCGGCGGTCAGTTTTACTGGTGGAGGAGGCCGGAGTACCCGGAGAAAACCACCGACCTTGGGCAGGTAACTCACGTGCGATGCGAGATAAACTCGACCCGTTTTTGCATGTTACAAAGTCAGGCAAGAACTCACGTCGTATAGGTGATAGGCTACAGTGATCTGTACAGGTAAAGTTTATATCAACTACCTAGACTACTCAGCCACCCAGACCCTCTCTTTCAGGTTTGATATAATAACCTATAATAACGTTTCATTACAAAATAATGCAAGAAATTTAGATTTTTTTGCGATATAGTAATATAGAAATAAACATGTACACCGAAAACTAAATCTATAATGTCAAAGCACCCGGACTTGAGGGTTTAGAAGTATCATCTTAACATTTTAACGCACAATGAAATTACAAAAAATCGGTTTCGTAAAAACACTTCAATGTCTAAATCGACTTTATCTGTAATGTAAAACAATCTTCGAATCCTCATTTATTTTTATTTGTTTGCTACATCAGAAACTTGGTATCATTAAATCAGGACCAGACGGGATAAACCAATCTGACAACCCATTCATTTTTCAACGTATTCAGCCTACCGTCAAAAATCCGTCTTTGTATTCTATGAATAACAGACTTAATTTCTGTAATTTCGTTATTATTGACAAAAAGTCAACCTTACGACAATGGACACTCTATGACAAAATGCTATGAATATTAAACTATGGGATAGATAATTGAGAAGCTTATTTCTCCCAAGAACAAGGGTTTTTATCCAAAGGATTAGGCCGTTAGAAATCTCATTAGTGTTGTTTTCTTGGGTTTATTTGGGATTGTTTGATGTTTTCTAACAACATTTTGACTAAACCGATTTACGTAATAGTCAATTGTCGTTAGTGCAGACAGCTTTCGAATAGGCCGTGTTTTTTTAGGTTAGATCCGTGACATATTTGATGTCTTTGCCGTGCAAATCTCACATGTAGACCGTTTTTCTTGCATTATTTGCGAATATTTTACAGTCACAAATTTGGAAATAAGTTTTTGGAGGATATATATTTTACACAAGTGTGTCAGTGACCTTGTATTTTTACTCTGTTATTCGCAACCTTGGTTCATCAGTTACTTAGAGGCAACAGATGTTGAAATCTATTGTAGCCAGTGTTTTCATTGTATGTATTGTGACAGTAATTCCTAGATACGTGTGACAGTGTAACTGATTTCCTGATCAATTTTCGATTAAAAAGATTTTCATAAATCACCATCCATCAACGTCGTTAAAGTGAAGAGCTTCGTTATCGTTAAAAAACACTTGCCACGCTATATTTTCGCACAAATTAGGACAAATAACGAGAAGGAACTAAAAGATGGTTAATTTTATTCATTAATATACAATTGCAGTTTATACGGCTTCAAAGAATTTTATTTATTTGGAAATCTTAAAACAAATCGTGGGTTATAAAGATTTGTGCATCAACGTCTGGATACCTTACATCTGTTCAGAAACCATAAAGTTGTTCAAACTCGTTTTGCAGCAAATTGAGTTTCCATGTTTTTAGTTGAATGCATTAAGTAAAGTGAAATTCAAAGGCAAAGATATAACTTTTTACGACAAAACTTGACAATATAAAACACTATAGACTGATATTCATATTAGAAAGGCACCACTTGTTTGTTAAATTAGTCTTGATGGTCAATGGAAAACAAGTCCTTGAAACTCATGGTATTGGACAGATTTGAGTAATTGACACATAACGCCGACAAGACGAGAAAATCTGCGTTAACTGATTTCCGGTTCAGAAATTAGAATTGTACAAAAGAAACGGACGGCTTTTGTGAATACAATTCCTGGTTATTATTGAAATAACTCAACATTAGGACATACGACATATTGCAGAATTTTTCGTTATTCACGTGCAATAATTTATAATACAAATAAGACGACTTATTTTTAATTAATGCTTATTATATAACTGTTTGATCACCACAATTGATATTTTATCAGACAATTGTATTTTTCACGTAATTTGTTCAATTAATAGCAGTTTCGAGTGGCGATTTAAATTTTCAAATAATAACGCAAGATGATCAGTCAGCTAACAAACCAGCGATTAATATGCCTTACTATAGCTCTATTTATAAACGCGGTGCTCTTAAAACCGGGGCTTTGTGAAGAGGAATCGAATCCTGACACAGATAGCGATGACGTAACGGAAAAACTGGGAGGTTCCGAGTCTTACCCGCAAATTACAATTACACCGAAAAACAAAACAAGTTTAAAAGATACTTATTTATTTCAAAAATTGAATGCAACTGTTGGAAATATTACGAATATGGATATTTGTTATGTGTTGTTTGGGGAATATCAAGGTAAGTTATTGATTTTTAATTTAATTTAATTAAACAGCATAATATATAAGTAAAATTAATTGAGAGTTTATATCTACAGCACCAATTATTTTTATTATTATGAAAGTAATTTTAATCAAGATGAAATTCTTAAGGTTATTGTCAAACCAATTAATTGATCACTTAATTAACAGGCTTAATAAAAATTTGATACAACAAGATCGGACAAGTAATAGAATCGGTTTATAGGCCCCTGCAAGAAATAAAAAAAAATCAAAGCAAATACCGGTAGATATTTTTGTAATCCTTTCAATTCATTTTTTCAGAAATAGGGATTATTTTTAGTCTAATTATTAAGGATACAGTTTTAAATAACATTGTTTTGCTTTGTATGTATATGGGTCCTCACTTGACATTTCTGCCAAAAATTTTCGGAATCACCTGCAGCCTAATTTTTCTCCAAATTCATGATACGCGAATTTTTTTTTAATTTAGATTAAGTAGTACTTCTTTCTGATAAATGACTTTCAGAAAAATTAATGTTAGTTTTCCAGACTATATCAAATTCGACACCCGTCACTAGTATAATTGTTACCGAGAGTTTGTTCTTTCGATGATTTAAAGATAACAATTTACCTGTTCTTCATGTTAAAAAGTGGGGGAGATGAAAAAAACAGTCATAACTTCAGCGACAGTTACTAACCATCGGTTTTTACCAAGTAATACCGCATGTGCGTGTGCGAGCTGGTTACCCGAGCTCACCTTTGTTTTCGTGTTGCTCAAATGTTTGTGTGTTTTGTGAACTGTTGTTTTTTCTCTTTTCGTTCTGTTATCCATAGTCTTGTCTGTCGTCTAACTGAACGGTTCCCATTTGCCTTTTATGATATTTTCGAATTCCATTTATCTTTTTTATTTTTAACTCCAAAAGCACTAAAACAGCATCTAAAGACTTTTGTCAATGTATGCTTTAAGATGACAGAAAATGCATTATGTCATTTAATTGATTTTATGAATCTTCTTTTAATACATAAAATGTATATACATGCACAGTCTCTCTGAGAGGCGGATCCAGACTTTTGGAAAAGGGTAGCCCACTTTTTGTGGACCTTTTGATTCATCAATTTTCTCCATTTCTAATGGAGATTAAGACTAAAATTTACCCCAAACGTATCATTTTTTATCATTTTTGCGTTTCAAAGGGGGGACCTGTCTCTGATATTTACCCCATATCTTTTCACATTCATACATTACAATACTTATACTGTTTTTAATGTTTATGAAGTTGTAGAGACAGGTTGACAACGGCCACCTGCATCAAGCTACTGTCTATACTAAAATTCACGTATCACCACAATGTATTTGTGAAATTTCAGTCATGTGCCATATACACATATCAATTATCAGCGACTGATAGCAGTTTACATAACAAGGGTTAAAGTTATAGACTGTCATATAGTAAAATTTACATTTTTGCATAATATACAAGTTAAACCTGCATTTGATCAAAGCATATTATTGACGCTGTATTTTATTTATATTTGATATAAGGCGCGGATTCATAAAGAACTGATTGATTAATTGATTGATTGCTATTGGCGTTTAACATCCAGTGTCAAATATTTCATGCATATTCCGTACAGAAAAAAATTAAGAAGCAATAAAACATACAAGGGGAGGGTTGGTGTCAAACGGGGGAATTTTCTTGTCACGGGTTGCCAATATAAGACGGTATGGGTAGGGCCGAGAAATTTAGCCTTTGCAACTGGCCACAAACGGACCCCCATAATGAGTTATTGCATGGGGTTCTGTAACGTGTGTGTGATATTTCTTCCAGCATGGGGCCACCTATTTTACGTAAACTCCGAAGATCGTTGATTGAGAATTTACATATACCCGCGCAACCGACGGACGACCCTTTAAGAGGAGTTATACTTCCTGGCGGAGAAACCGAACGACCTATGTCTACACAACGGCCTGTCTCAGGGGGATTCATAGAGGACGGATTCGAAGAACCTCCCCTAAGGTCCGTGTCCTTTTTCATTGAGTAGTGGAGAAAACGGCCGGAGAGAGTTTTTAGACCCTGTCTATCCCGAATTATTCGATAAGCTCTAGGTATACCGTCGCCGCCAGTCAGGCGAAAAAGAACCCAGTTTGTCTAAAACAACTGCAGTAATTGTCCATAATTTTTAAAAAATGTATATACAAGTAAAAGACCAACTACTTAACTTCAGGGGTGGGTATGTTTTATTTTTCGTAGTTCCCTTACAAAAATTGGATTCTCTTTTACTTGTGGAACACAGAAAAAAAATAAAAATAAAAGTTTCTTTCAAAGTAGAATCTTCTCTGAAAATACCAATTCAGTTGCAAATAACTTTGACGGAGTTGTTCTATGTGATAATGCCGACCACTCCTGACAGTCCTGTAACCCTCTACGAATTTCGTTTATATATCATTCTGTTTGAAAAAAATGGACTATTGCAATCAAATTCATTTTGAGTGCATATTTGATGATCATCCCAAAAGTTTGTCCTTAAAACCATATGACATTATGGATGTCCACATTTGAAATACCTTATGAAAAATTCTATGTAAGATCTTTCTTTGTGCACGCCTTGGTCCAAATAATTCCAACATTCAAGTTTACCAATTTTGAATGAGGTTTGCTATATGTACATTTCGTGGAGTAACCTCTAATCAGTAGCATAAGAAGTACGTGCTCACGGGAGAATCTGGATAACATTCCGGGCATATTTTTCATAGATTGCGTCACCTTGATTTAGTACATTGAATCTGACTTCGTAGATATTGTTTTCATATTTATAATACATGCATGTTTATATCTTTTGTCAGTTGTATACATATTTGCTCAATTTATTTAATGTAAAGTGTCATATACAAAAATAAAAAATATTCTATAAAATATTGATTTACATGCAAACACATGCAGTATTCGTGTGTGGACGGTGTTAAATGTCAGCTGTTTTAAGTGTATATCACGGAAAGGTTTTTGGAAACACTATATGGTTTAAAAGTATCGTTGTTGTGGCGCCGTAGGTCATGCTTTATTGGAGAAAACAGAGCGCCTATAGTGGAAAAGACTAGACTTTGAATTGTCCTTGACATTGATGAATGTTGCACCCGACACTCCTTAACGCCAACTAAGATGGCAAACATTACTATTTTTAAAATGTGAAGAATTGTTTTAGAAATCACATCTCTGAAACTGCGTACCAAAGGGAAACCAATCTTTGATGGAATTTTTCTTAGGATGTCCCCTTTCATAGTTTTATACTGAAGATTCTATCGTCCAACGAAGATGGCCACCATATTCAAATATTTATTAATTTAATAACGAACTTAAAGAGAAATATATCTAAAATACTTCTTGCTCTTTATTCAATGATCTTTAGACGGTTTTCCCTCAAAATTGTAGGCACCCAACATGACCAACCAAGATTGCCGACACAGCCTACCATTTTTTAATATGAGATTTTTTTTATCAGCCATTAAAACTTAACTCTAACTCTAGTGGAATGATCTTTAAAAAAGTTTAAGGAATTGTACATGTATCACCAAACAAGAAAACCACCACAGCAGAACTTAGTTTTACGTGGGAATCAATGGGAAATTTACAAAGCTAATTGAAACCAAAATTTATAGGATGTTCAAGTGGTCCCCTCTTAGAAGTTTATCCGGCGTCACAACAAGCCAACCAACTAAGCCGCCACAATCAAACTTTAAATATGAAAATAATTTCTAACTTTACATGAACATGCATGTGGAATTGCCACTGAATGGTTCGCTACCACAGTTATTCCAGCATCTCATAGTATCTGGCAGTGTCTAATCAGGTAACGCTCCCAGGAGCTTCTGGTTATTTCTTTTCACACTTACCATTCTTTTTTATCTACGTCCAACAGTTTGATAATTGCTTTTCTAGTCATTTATTGTTATATGTTAAACATTTTTGCATAATATTAGGTCGATTGTCGTGTTTTATGTATAGTTTCACATTTTTTATTTCGTGGCCTTTTACAGCTTCCGTTATGGTACATGTATAGACTCTGGTTCATTGTTAAAGGCAGTAATGGGACCTGTAGAAGTTTAAATTCTACTGTCATTTGGTGGGTGGCTGTCTCATGGACAGTCATGCCACATCTCCTATTTCTATATGACTGGGATCAAGTGCTCTGGAAGGGTAAGCATTCCCTGTCTTGCGCACAACACCCGTCGTGGAATCTTCAAACTCTAATCCAGGTAAACGTTAATCCGAGAAGGGGATCAACTTATTGTTGTAAGTTGTTAAGTAAGTAAGTAAATGTTTATAAACCATTTTGGTGCCCACAAGAGGCATGAAAGATAACAAATGAAGAAAAAATTATTTTCTAAACAATAGAACATAAAAATTACATTCTCAAACAGGTTATAAGCATATACCATTTACATATAATGCATATACATGTATTAGACACACACACGCACAAAAATTAAGAAAGGACAAGGTACGATAAGGCAACCTTCTGGCCCAAAAATTTTCCCCAACAATTTTTGTTGTATTACCGTAACAGGTCCATAACTAGTTACCCTGACACTGATACCATATGGATCAACCAATTCATGATGACGACTATAAAACTTTAGGAGGGACGATTTTAACCTTGATTGGCTGTATCCTTGTTGTAGTAATTTATTTGACAACAGCAATGCTCTCTTCAGAAAATCCTGATACTTGAAACAGTCACGAGAGTATCGAATCAACTGCGAAACATAAACCCCGTAGGCAAGGGGAAGCAGGAATATAACCACATAAATATGGAAAGTTTACAATAGGAAAATTGAAGTCAAGTATTCAAACTAGGTTGTTAAAATTTTAATTTCAGGGCCAAATTCAGGGCTTAGAGTACCTCTTCCTTTCTTAGTAATTTCATATTTAAAACTATTTCTATATGCCATGTGACCGATGTAGAACCGATTACACTTAAAATTCTGTTGGGTGTTCTTAATATAGAGATTATATTTAATACAAAAATATTAAATAATAGATATTAGCCACTTTTCGTGTTTTTTTGCCACTTCTTTGGCCAAAAATGTGCATTAACTCTCCTCGTCCTTTGGGGACTGAGTTTTTCTAGACGTTTTACCTCTGAGCCGACGATCGTTAGCAATTATACATAATGATAAGTAGTTAATGAAGGTATTTAATATGCTGTGAAGTTTCATATCGTAATTTTTATTTACGAATTTAGCTGAATTTCATAAATCCAAATTATCACTAATCCGAGTTCTGCTGTAGGTCCCGTTCCATTACGGATTCGATTCTCATTTCTACGAACAATTATTTCCATTTCTTAAAGACATAAACAAACATATTTTTAAATAAAGGATAAACACCGTACTCGAACGCAGACTGCAGTGTCGATAGCTATTTTGGACTGTTAAGGCGTCGTAAATTGGTTTTTCGAACTGAATCTCTCGCGGTCTAGAATAATGTGACTAAAGAAAGGGTCTTAATGGTGAAACAATTTGATATTTATCAGATACACGAAATAAATTTGATAGAAATAGGCATGATGCAGAAAAAAAGCGCATAAAGCATAGGTTAAATTGTCAATGACAACAGAAAACAATGCAGGGAGGAACTATTTGATATAGTTACGGGGAGGGCTTGAGATGAATTTAATGGTTCCTCAGCTGAAAGTTTATTTGCTATTCCAATTGATGTATTAAAATTCGCTTTCTAAATTTAATTTCTGAAAAAGGCGCTAGAAGGACATACTCTTTAAATGATTCGGAGACGTTTAACATGCTTCATATCCTTTTTTTATAAACCATAATCTCTCAGTTTTCTGTATACAATTTTACAAGAATGTCCATTTTCGACAGTAAGAAGACGTTTTGTTGGTTCTACGTATGAATCTTTATTATACTGAAAACAGCGAAAGCAGACCATACGCCAGGTTCTGATGAACTGTTACATTTTTTTTCTTTATCCATATGTATATGTATTGAATTGTTTAACGACGGTTATTTAACAGCATTTTCTTAACAACAAAATCTAAAATTTGGGCCAAATATGGGGCTATCCTGGAACATCCTGTGGGAAATGTGGTCGAGTATTTATACATCCTGCGCAACCAAATCAGGAGTTCTACTTCTGGCAGAGAAATCGAATGGCTTTCACCCTCCGAGGTCTTCCTCTGCGAAACAAACATCTATGAATGACAAAAAAGTGATGAATTTAGCCACTCGCGGTGCAGTAAACCCTTGTTGAAGAATTCCGTACGTTAGTAGCTGAGATCGTTAAAATCAATTGTAATGAACACAAGTTCTTTGATAGCATCTTGTGGAAAGTCTTGAATACTCTGCGATAAAACGGTGTTTGTAAATAAACTAGAAACAGTTTTTGATGTTATTATATAAGAAATATCCTATATAATGAGGTAAGATCGCATTTCTTAAGTCAAAATGGCTAATTGATTTTGATTATTTCCTCCTTTTTATGAATTAGAAATTCATTTTTTTAATGTTGCTTAAATATTGTGAATTTCGTTCTGGTTTACACGTTTGTTCAAAGAGTAACCTCTCATAAGCTACATTATAACCAAAACATAGGATGACCGAGATCTACCCAAATATAGGGAAAAGAAGTACTTGTATCATAGGAAACTAAATCCAACTACATGCACTCTTACCATGTGCAATATAAGAATGAAGCCTCCGTAATTTCAAGGGTTTAGAATTTAAATTGTAACAGCAAATTTCTGTAAAAAAATATGTGATAAGTTTAATGGTTAAATTTTAATTTACCATTTCACTTTAATTACATTTAAACTGATGGAATTAATTTACATCTGAGAAGAAAAGATTTATCAGAATAAAGTCCTGCCATGTATTGTTTTCTGGAGTAATCAAAATATCTTATTTAATTAGACTTCTTGGTACCTTATGTAGGCTTCGAATTTCTGATCAATTTCAGATTCTTTGATGCAACAGTAATTTTTCTTTTCCTTTTTGCCACATATATAGTATAGACCGAAGGATCATGTATACTAGTGATATCAAATTGTTGTATGTCCACACTCTCTTTGTCATCCGACTAATCTGAAAATGCTTAACAATTGTATGGTGGAAAGCAATCACATCATGCATCCTCAGACTTCTTTCACACCAAATTAACTAAACCTGATTATGTCATTGAAGAGTCATTGAGTAGACTTTGTTTATGTTTATATATAAATATATACAATAAATTGTGAAAAGTTTAGATCATAACGAAAAAATATAAGTCCGGATTTCCTTTCCACCAAATTAACTAAACCTGATTATTTCTATATGTCAAATTTATTTATATTCTTATAAATAAATATATATAAATAATGATCAAATTTAATATAGAATTAAATGCATTTTTTGTAAGTTTCAAGCGATATGAAAGACAGTGACGAGCACATTTTGCATGAA